>PQWD01002358.1:0-21036 GCA_019425675.1 Leucinodes orbonalis
TGCATACCGTATCGGTAGTCGTGTCCAAAATCCTTAAATCTAATACAAGTCATTATCTATATAAATTGCGTTTTTGTCAAGACAGTTTGCCAAGGCGCTGGTTTGCAGTGGAACCAAAGAAAAAAATTAATAATAAAAGCTACGCAACCACACATAACAATAATAATGACAATTGTTAAATAAAACATCTTTATAAAGTAACCGAAAAAAATACGTCTTTATGCTTGCGACATACATGTGCCATATACAGTCATCCTTTTATGTATATAAAAAATGAAATATAATGCCTATATTGAATGGTATATCTAGAATCATCGCGCCAAATATTTCACCTTTCAAATGTATATTGAGCATTCACGAAACTGAACCGAATAACTTTATGTTTGAAACAATACAATATCAAACTACCTCATCATAGAACAGGAACAATATTATACAGGCACGGCATTGTTCAAAAACAAGGAAATCTTTAAAAATTTAAGGTTATTTTCACATATATATTTATATATATAAACAAGTAACATTAAATTATGTAATTTTTTTTCACTTAACACCAAAATGTAGTGAACTAAACTTGGATCAATCATAACTATGTGTCGTGAGAGGGCTAAGTATACCGACACAGTCCAGTCGGATTATCTATAGTTGTAGTAGCAGTACCAAAAAGGTGGCTGGAGCAGACTTGTTATAAGGTGATGTCCGATTCTTAGCAAGCAAAGCGTATGGTGTCCTTTAGCCGATAGACCGGTGGCTTACAAAGGGTCGCTGGTGGATATTGGGTAAGGAAATTAAGAATCAAGATGCCTGAAATAGGAGCGGACGCTCCATACACGGTCCCTCTTACGTAAAAAGAAATGTACCAAATTTCGTATGGCTGATGATACTGAGATATTAACAATTTATATAATAAAAGCAAGTATTTTTTAAGTTTCATAATAAAATATGTTTTGTTTTGTATCGGATGTTAAATGACAACGCCACCCATACTCATTTGCTATACCACAAGGTATTGAAGACCGTATATTCTAACAGTCATCTTAATAAGTATTAACAAGTACAAAACTAAAAAAATGTCTACGTAACAAAAACACATGGTTTAAACGTAGTTTTGTGCGTTTATATATACGCTCATAGCTATGTCATTTTGCAGAAAAAAAAAAAACAAAATAAGATGCAGATGTGGAGTTAATGTTTATATAAGCTAAATGGTGGTTTTGAATAAACACCTAAGGAAAAGTTGTCAACGAATCGAAGAGGCATTAAACATTAAATCAGAAATTAGCTTAGATGAGCAATAAATAACAAGATGCAGTATTACGTAGAAATATCAACCAAAAAAATGTCTGAGCCGCTTGACAATTACGTTGACTTATTGTTATATTTATGACATAAAATTCTTCATTAAATTTTTTACCTTAACGCGTCATGAAACTTCGTCACTATGACATGTAGCGAGTGACGTGATTATGAATGAAAATTATGCCCAACTGACGCCAAGGACAACTTTGCCGTGGATACTTTTTAAGTGAGACTGTGCATCTAGTGACTTTATTATTTATCTAATAAATTAGTGATCAATTGGTAATAAACCATTATGACATTAATCCCTGATGTTGTTTAGTGATCAAGTGAAATTAGTGATCAATGTTAATAAACCATTATGACATTAATCCCTGAAGTTGTTTAGTGATCAAGTGAAATTAGTGATCAATTGTTAATAAACCATTATGACATTAATCCTGAAGTTGTTTAGTGATCAAGTGAAATTAGTGATAAATTGGTATTAAACCATTATGACATTAATCCCTGATGTTGTTTAATGATCAAGTGAAATTAGTGATCAATTGGTAATAAACCATTATGACATTAATCCCTGATGTTGTTTAGTGATCAAGTGAAATTAGTGATCAATTGTTAATAAACCATTATGACTAATCCCTGAACTAGTTTAGTGATCAAGTGAAATTAGTAATCAATTGGTAATTAACCATTATGACATGAATCCCTAATGTAGTTTAGTGATCAAGTGAAATTAGTGATTAATTGGTAATAAACCATTATGACATTAATCCCTGATGTTGTTTAGTGATCAAGTGAAATTAGTGATCAATTGTTAATAAACCATATATAACATTAATCCCTGAAGTTGTTAGTGATCAAGTGAAATTAGTGATCAATTGTTAATAAACCATTATGACATTAATCCCTGAAGTTGTTAGTGATCAAGTGAAATTAGTGATAATTGGTAATACACCATTATGACATTAATCCCTGATGTTGTTTAATGATCAAGTGAAATTAGTGATCAATTGGTATAAACCATTATGACATTAATCCTGATGTTGTTTAGTGATCAAGTGAAATTAGTGATCAATTGTTAATAAACCATTATGACTAATCCCTGAACTAGTTTAGTGATCAAGTGAAATTAGTAATCAATTGGTAATTAACCATTATGACATTAATCCCTGATGTAGTTTAGTGATCAAGTGAAATTAGTGATCAATTGGTAATAAACCATTATGACATTAATCCCTGATGTTGTTTAGTGATCAAGTGAAATTAGTGATCAATTGGTAATAAACCATTATGACATTAATCCCTGATGTTGTTTAGTGATCAAGTGAAATTAGTGATCAATTGTAATAAACCATTATGACATTAATCCCTGAAGTTGTTTAGTGATCAAGTGAAATTAGTGATCAATTGTTAATAAACCATTATGACTAATCCCTGAACTAGTTTAGTGATCAAGTGAAATTAGTAATCAATTGGTAATTAACCATTATGACATTAATCCCTGATGTAGTTTAGTGATCAAGTGAAATTAGTGATCAATTGGTAATAAACCATTATGACATTAATCCCTGATGTAGTTTAGTGATCAAGTGAAATTAGTGATCAATTGTTAATAAACCATTATGACATTAATCCCTGAAGTTGTTTAGTGATCAAGTGAAATTAGTGATCAATTGGTAATAAACCATTATGACATTAATCCCTGAAGTTGTTTAGTGATCAAGTGAAATTAGTGATCAATTGGTAATAAACCATTATGACATTAATCCCTGATGTTGTTGCTTTTCGACTATAAAAACATGTTTAGAGGAACTAAAAAAAATAGATAGCTTCTCAAGTATTTTGCATAGTTCAACATTAGGTGAAATCCTCCTTTAATTGTTTAAGAGTCATTAACCTTTTAACCGCCAAAATCTATTGTTGTTGGATATTTCCGTATGCGGTAGTTTAAGAGTTAAATACTACCTTGTAACTGTCAAATGACCCTGTATTTGTTTGATATCCTATTGAATCAATTTAGATCACAAATCAAACGTCTCCGATAAGGGGTGCACAGCATTTTGTATTAACGGAAAATAAACACCATTGTTAAGACTAATAGGTTTTCTTCAACAACTCACCGTGACTGTGGCGTGCACAGAGATTATGAGTAGGGTATGCAAAGTTTGGGTGACGCTCATCGCAAAAGCAATAAATAATTTACATTTTTGTCAAACTGAGTGCTGTAGATGTCAGCAGATCGCCTATGGTTTCATATCTGTAGAGGAAAATGGGTGAATAAGTGGAAATCATTTAATATGATTACGGGTTGTATGGACGCACATGGTATGCACTGCTTATTTGCATATATGGAGTGCACGCCACTGCTAGTTACCATCAGATAATCTCATCGGTCCCAATCTCATTTAATTTAATATTACGTCAAGGCACAAAGGACTTTGAAAAATGAAATTTGCTCTTGTAATGTAGTTATTGCCTACACACACAAAAAATAAACTTCACAATAAAAATGTAAATGTATTTAAATTTTAAAACCAAGATAACAAATCGTAGCGATGCGACGTATGTATTTTTCCATTATCCAAGTCAAGGTGCTATTAATTTCTTAGTTTTTAGGACGGGAATAATATTTTAATCGGCTATGATAATACAAATAAATATAATAAATAAAGATACAAATCTTTGATCTGTTATTATAAGATCAAGCTTGGGTTTCGGTAACATAGTAACAAACAAATCATTCAATATATCTCCAAGCAAAGGAATACCGATACCTTAATTATGTCAGCTGAGCATGAATCAAACCAATAGCGCAAATGAAATCTTCTGCTACAAAGTAGAACAACCTTAAAGTCAATAACATTTGACACTGAAATCTGATAACCTCTTACATACTTAGCCCGATTCGATATTATAATTATGTAATATGAATCACATAATATACTATCATCATCTTACATAATAGATAGGTATATTACGAAAATTATTGAGGAACATTATTTGTCTATACTGTGGTAAATCTTGCGCATTTTTTCTGTGTTAGCATTTCTAAGAAACTTGCAAAATAGATGTTTTGTTGTGATGGAACACTTAAGAAAATAAGATGGGAGCGAAGCCACGGGCAAAAGCTAGTTAAAATAGGATTGTGTCCTCAATTCATTTAAAAGTAAAACAATTAGTGTGTATTTCGCCTATGATTTATTTTTGACAAATTTAAGCATCGCGGCAGAAAACGCGGCGAGTTGTTAGGATATTTACTTACAAATACGAACATATTTTTTCTTAAGAACTACTTTACTGGGCCTTACGGAAGTTTTGATAAAAATCGTCTTGGATGCTTGCGCTATTACCCAGTGTCAATTTAAAAGCCATTAACTTACAGATTATGATCACATGCGATGCGAGTAGCCTAAGGACGGTATGGCTGGTGTTTATTATGGATTATTTTCTTTATGACAATTATTTGTGGGAAATATTAAACACCTCTATCTACATACTAACAACGGCAACGACTAATTGTTATGTTACCCATTTCTTGCCTAGTTATAACTTGTAGGTCAGTTTTCAATTATATGATTACCTACGGGTGAACTTATTTGTGTCATCATCATCATTAGCTCATATACGTTCCCACCGAGGGACACGAGCCTACCCGTAAAGGGTGTATAGGCCTTAGTCGTCCACGCGGATCCAGTGCGGATTGGCTGATTTCACGTACAATCTTTGAATTTCTTCGCAGGCGTGCATAGGTTTCCTTTCGATGTTTTCCTTCACCGTAAGAGCGTCGGATCAACGTATATATCATCATCATCATATCAGCCACATGATGTCCACTGCTCAACATAGCTGCTCTCAATAACATCCACTCCAAACGGTCGGAAGCATCCAACGGCCACCCGTAACCTTATAAATAACGCATATATAATTTCGAAAATTCATTTACCAATGTAGCGGGAATGTGATTTTAAAGTTCACCCTCCAGATAAGAAAACAAGAGTCCACGCCAATGAGCCACCTACGCTCTCAAACGTATATGTACATACTTTTAACCTGTTAACCGCCGGGTTTCCGGACACAATGACCACCCATGAGGTGTAATTGGTGAGATGTCGGTTCTTACACTAGGCAGTACAAACATTTGTGTGCATGAACATGTCTATTCGTATTGGTCTGGGGGTTTTCTATGTATAATATGTATTTATTTACAAAAAATATATATTTAAGTATGTTCATCCGTTATTTACTACCCATATATGAAATAAATAAATAATAAAAATTTAATTTATGAAATGAATTTTTATTATTTATTTATTTCGATACGCATCTACGGTGTTTTAAAGAACATATGTACCAGTTTATCCGCAATCATAGAATTAAAAACTTACTACAATAAAACAATTGCTGCAGATTTTATATATACAAACATTTAATTCGATATTTGATTGCAAAATAACGCAGTACCTTACTTATTATAAAAAATAGCAGTGTTCAAATCCACATTTCTCTGAAACGATTTCTAACCACTAAACTAATAAAACAAAGCAAATGACAAAGTTAAATTATTATTTTTGAACATGAACACGGTATCAAAGAAGCAGACTAAAGTAATAAATCAGATTAGTTAAAGAATAAACGCCAGGTGGTTTCTCTAGGTTCGAAATAATTATTATATCGATTCCTATTACCTATCTAATAATCGTCTGCTACACTATAAATATTTGTTTTATTTAATTAACGATTAATTCACAATAAATGCTATTATTTAATCTTATTACATATGATAATTTGAATGACATCATTTCACTTATTATATAATTATACAAGGTTTTATTGACTTCGACATATTAACATAACAATAAATTTTAGAAAAAAAAACAAGCTTCATGTCATTTGATTTCAAAAACCAACGCCTTATGGGTAATCCGTAGCAATATCGACAGCATGACACGTTAATACATATTTGGAATAGTGACTTAAATGATTCGTTGATAAAATATGTAGAGAAAAAAATTACCAATGCTAAACAAGGTAATATTAATCGAATAGTCAATAAAATTTATACTGTAAGTAAAGATAAATGAGGCCCAAAATGTGTTCTAGGCAGAAATGTTTGCGTCAATATTTGTACATAGAGATCATATCATTATCATCCCCCACAACACTAGAAGTACACAAAGTGTCTTAACAGAATAAAATTAACGTAATATTAATTATGTTGCCTTACGTACTCCAACTAGTTTACTACACATGCGAAAATTGGGTATTTGACACCAGTAATCGTTGACGCATTTTTAAAAACTGTCAAAAAGGAATGTTTCATATATTTTGTATGAGATTATTGATATGATGTGGGCTCACTATCATCAATTGGCCTAATATTTATTGGTTCCAGTGTATTTAAAATACAATATTGTTAATAAACAAAGTAATCAATGAAACGACATATAAAATAAGGTGCGCTTTTATAAAAATAAGGTTTTGGTTTATTGCGGCAGGTGGAGAATACCGAATTTTCCGAACACTGAATTTACAAGAATTACTTCACAGTTATACATGATAAACACCAATCACAAATCGAAATTGTTTAAAATAAACACTCACCGCTTTCCTCTTGTCAGCGCCCTCTAGCGGCAAGGTCGGGCTAGGTACCGACGCGCGCCCTCTGAATATATCCCTCACTTTAGCCATCGCACTAGGTCGCCTCGTCGTAGACGCAGTCACAGTGTGGTAGTACTGAAACATCATGCAGTATAAGCATTTGTATACCAACCTTAGATAGAAGAACTCACTAGATGCACAATCATGAAGAAATATCAACCAAAAATTGTCCGAGTCGCTTGACACACACGTTAACATATTGTTATATTTATGACATAAAACTATCCATTAAAATGTTGTATTCACTACAACGCGTCATTAAAAGGTCAAAAAAACCAAAGCACGAGCATACTACTATGACATGTAGCGAGCGACGTGATTATGAATGAAAATTCCGCCTAACTGAAAAATCTGCCGATGGTACATTTATTTAGTTTATTGTTTATATAAGATACCTACAAATATAAAAAAAGGAAACAAGTCGGATGAAAATGCATTGTCTCGCCTTCAACCTATCGCAGTCTACTGATGGACATAGGTCTCCTCTATTCAGTGCCATCTTAATAATGTGTTTTTTCCGGATATCCATATAGCTTTAAAAATACCATCACACCGACACTAAAGTAAACCAATATACCAGTCTCATAATATTCTCTACTTCTAAACATTCACGACCTTTTAGTCAATTTTATTATTGGTCAATGTTGTGTTTTGTATATATTTGTAAATTTCCTAGCTTAGGTTTGTAACTCTTTATGTTCCTTAATTCCTTTTGGTTTTAGTTTACTCCATGTCATAGTCTCAAAAATCTGTTGGTGTCTTCTTATGCTATCCCTTTAACTTTATTTTTACCACTGTCGATGAAATAGATTACATAGATCCCTCTCAGTTTGGTGGACTATTGGTATATGGGTATTTTTATATATTGTATATGTGGGTATACACATACAATAATGAAAATAGAGAAACGTAGTTGCAATACCCAATCCGCGGCAATATTTATGTGAATACCGATTTCAAATATTTTGATTTATCTATTGTGAAGATGAACATTTATAAAGATTATGCATACCCTGGTGTGGCTACCCGGATGAGGATGCGCCGAGCCGTCTTTAGTCTTAACAGATACCGCCGCACTCGTCGATGCTTCAGTTTCGAGTCCTTCCTCTCAGATTCAGATTTCATTTGATCTTTGACAGGAGACGATTTGGTCATGCTCTGAAATCAAAACAGTTTAATTTATAAAGATTTGTGCCGCGTTGTTGTCCTGCGTGAGAATATTGCTTAGAATAGGCTTTAAAGGCTTAAATGCACCGCGAGAAATTGAGTAAACATTGTCTTAATTTTGAATGATGTGATTTTAAGCAACTACAAAAATATCACGTGAAGTTAATACCCTACTCTACACAACTAAAACGAGATTCTGCCCTGGCTTGTTGGGCGAATTCAACTCTATTCACGTATAAAACAACATGTATTTTTAGTATTAATTCCTGTGTTGGATGGAGTCTACATACTCAAAACACAGTACCGAGAACAGACCTATATGGTCTTTCCAACCTAACCTAGTAAGTGGCAAACGCAGATGGCACCAAACCATAACCAAAATAAATATACCATAATAATGCATTTTAACACAATATCGTTTTTAACCTTCTCGGCTTACTCTAACATCTTAGCTCCAGGCTATCGCAAGAATAAGCTAGACTTAAGCTTTTCAGATTTTGATCGAGCTATCCTGATCCTCCTTTTCTGATATAGCTTCCACAAAATATGTAACAGCCAGGGTGTTCTGTAAGGCGCAACCTTTGGATCTTAAGATCACAGGGCGTACTTTACTACTCTTTTACAAAAGGCTTTTTACTCTTTTTTCTTTGCGTTTACCTGTACAGCTGCTTTAACTTGCTGCATGATGGACGGCGGTTTCTTAGCATCACCACGCGGTCGAGACTTGAACACATCGAAAAGCGTCGGCCGGCGGCTCACCCCGGATGTTCCTGGCAATCATCATCAAAATTCAATACACACTTTAAAAATAAACAAAGTCAAGGATTTACAGTGTAAATAGGTGTATAATATAGGCGGTCGCATGGCTTAGAAGTGATGATTTCCATATATCACCAATCCGCATTGGGCCTCCACAGTGGTTATCGTCCCATCGGATAGGATGCGCGGGAAGGCTCATGCCCGCCAGTGGGACGTTATTGATTGATGATGTTATGATAATGAAATAAATATCCACAGACACAATGGCATCTTTACCCCAAAGATAACGACCAACTTATAATTAACTGGGTACTATTATTTTTTAAATGACTTAATAATTTTTTCGTAATCACCTATCACTGTTAGCCGAAGGTGGCCCACAGCTTCAACGGACAATTGGCGAGCGCAGGTGGCTCTCAACCACGAGCAAAATAACTAGCGACCCGCCCCTGCTTCGCACGGGTGGAATGGTGACAATAGTTCGTAATAGGCACGCTCCCGCCTCCCCGGTATGCCGAACTATTATTAATGAGTTGTTAGTTACATATAAATAAAATTGGAGTGTATGTTCCTGATATTTAAGTTTTTTTTTTCTCATGCATATCAATATTGTATACGGCACAAATGCCAAAAATATTTTTTTAACAGCCGTCTGTCTGTTTGTTCCGGGTAATCTAGTAAAAGGCTAGACCGATTTTGATCGGGAATTGGGCAGGTGAGCTACCTGTCAAAACTTATACAAAAAAAGTTTGATTTTAGGTAAGCAAATTAATCTTGCAACGCGTGGCGCACAGCTCAGGTCACGCTAGCTGTGCTTCTTACTAAGCTATTTTAATAAATAGCTGACACCCTAAGCACATAGGCTTCGTTTTACTCAGGTAGAACTTATTATACCACGGGTAACACCGCGGGGCACAACTATGCCACTAGTTTATTATATCATCAAACAAAGTATTTTTTTGTATTTTACCGTGTATAGTCTGCTGGTACATAAGATGTGGCTGCCCGTCATCGCGGAGCCGCGCCTCTTGCGCTCCCCCACCGACTGCGTGCTGCGCGTGATCGCTGCATCCAACCGTTGTTCTGGAACATTCAACACTTTGTTACTCGTACGCAACTTATAAATGTATGAATAAGAAGACCGACGAAAGGCATATTAAAAAAGGCCAATGTATAATAAAGTGGTGAACAAAATGACAAAAACAGTTTTCTAAAATTTATATTTCATTTCACAAAAGAAGTTTCAGCTCCATAAAATCCACGGTCAAGAATTCTTAGTCCCGTACCACATACCTTTCAGTGTGATCCAAAAAATGACACTTGTTTAAATGTCACTTAAGCAACTCTCATATCTTTATAGCTTAGAAGCAGAAAAAGAGTTCTTGGACATGAAGATCGTAAATAAAACCTTGGAAACTACGTCCTGTTCACGGAATTCACTTGACAATTTGTACTTACTGACTCAACACAACATATGATTCAGAAAGAAACCCATAATTTAATTTTAACATTTATAGGTATAGGTGGGCATAAATAAAGATCATAAATAAAACCTCAGAACCTAAGCCTTGAAGGCGGAATTCCCTTGACAATTTGAACTGACTGACTCAACCCACTAATGTAATCAGATAGATGAGTAAACATCGATAAATCTTTCTAAATCAGAAATTTCATGATTTCTTTTTCTCATAAGGCATAAAAAAATTATTCAATGCGACAAGTTTAAAGCCTTGTACCATCATCAGTTATCAAATAATAATAAACTGTTACATAAGTTGAAAACGGCATTGACTTTTTCCTTAATGTGTTGTTGACGTTGATTGAGGCCCATATTCTAGAACGAAACTCAAACGTTGATCTTTACTTGAAAAGAGTTACAAATGGTTAGCGCTCTATACTAAAAGCGCCATCCCTTTCTCACTCTACTTAGGTGAAAATAAACGCTTGAGTCTCGTTTTAGAATACAGGCTTAAGAATTCCAAAACTCGATCTACGTTTGTTAATAAGTTTGTTATCAAAAAACCATAGAGTATTAGATTTAAAATATTCTTTCTACACATAAACAGTTTTATGTAAAACTCTACAATTATTGTTCTCACTAGCTTAGCAAATTTATGGCATAATTGTAATTCCATTGTTTTTCAGAAACACTGCTGTGTAGGTAATAGCTGCATAGTTTTATTCCTTCAGTGAGCCCTCCGCAGTGTGATAGACTTCTATAAAGACTAGTTTTTTTATTTAAATTTCTTATGTATTAATTAAAGCACATTTTGTAATGTAAGTCTTTAATCTTTTCATCTTTCAAAAAAGGATTTATTAACAGATAAGCTTATCCTACGAACAATCAAGCTAAATAAACCATATGTTTAACATGATAAGAGATGGAAATCATTTGCTTAGTGATATAGCGATATTCCTATGATAAGAAATCACGTGTACCAGTAAAAGAGATATCTTTGTTTCCGATTTAACACTGCAAATTATTTATACTAGTATTTGTTAGATTGAAAACATCGTGAGGAAACCTTCATGCACGCCTGCGAAGAGATTCGAAAGTTGTGTGTGAAGCCATCCAATCCGCACTGGGCCCGCGTGGACGACTGAGGCCTAATCATCCTATACGGGTAGGCTCGTGCCCTCGGTGGGGACATTTAATGAGCTGATGATGATGATGATTTGTTAGATTTACAAATATTGTTTGATAACTTGAAGGATATTGTATGTGTTACCAGATTTCCCATGAATTATAAGTATCATAAAGACTTAGTTCTCTTATATGTATGATTGTATATGTGCTCATATTATAATTATTACGTGAGCTGCCTTATTGGTCCCAGAAAAGTATTTATCATGTTTTCTCATTTTCAACGAAGAAAATTAATTGTGTCTGATGGATACGACCGATTGCGGCGGTTATCCTATCTTATCCTATTCAACCTATCGCAGTCCACTGCTGGACATAGGTCTCCCCCATTTCGCGCCAGATATCCCGGTCCTCCGCTTTCCTCATCCAGCCTCCACCAGCGACCTTTCGCAAGTCGTCGGTCCATCGGGCCGGAGGGCGTCCTACGCTACGCTTGCCGAGACGCGGTCTCCACTCCAGAACTCGTCTGCTCCAACGGCCATCGGTTCTGCGGCGGTTNGGATAAGATCAGAAATGAATTAATCCGTAAGAAAACTAAAGTTACCAACATAGCCCGCCGGATCAGCAAGTTGAAGTGGCAGTGGGCTGGTCACGTATGTCGCAGAACCGATGGCCGTTGGAGCAGACGAGTTCTGGAGTGGAGACCGCGTCTCGGCAAGCGTAGCGTAGGACGCCCTCCGGCCCGATGGACCGACGACTTGCGAAAGGTCGCTGGTGGAGGCTGGATGAGGAAAGCGGAGGACCGGGATATCTGGCGCGAAATGGGGGAGACCTATGTCCAGCAGTGGACTGCGGTAGGTTGAATAGGATAGGATAGGTATGTAAAATAAAAATTGTAGAAGGCAATGAATATTCACCTTGGGGTGTTTGGTAACCTAACGTATGGAATCAATGTGCCCGGAGATACAAAGGACAATGTGTACGCAAGCCCTTTTTTGGTTGTCGTAAACGAAAAATGGAAAATGTCTGTTGGATATTTTTTGGTGGATGGGGTTACAGGAGAGCAAAGAGCAAATTCCGTTCGAATGTGCCTTTGTAATTGCCACGAGGCGGTATTGAAGTTGTATCGATGACATTTGACGGTTGTCCGGCAAACATTTGCACACGAGCTTGGCTGTTCATTGGAATTAAACTTGTTCATTGGAATTGGCATATTTATTGTTCTTCACGCTCAATTATTTGAACATGAGCCATTCATTATAAGAAGGAATCATTTACTGCATTTGCTTAGAGGTGTGTTTCAAAAATATAATCATATATACGTGAAATATAATAAATAAATAAATATCCACTGACATTCACACAGCGCCATCTAGCCCCAAGTTAAGCGTGAAGCCTGTATTATGGGTACTAAACAACGGATAAACGTATTATATATAAACATTTTTTATGAAAGAAATTATGAAATTAGAAAGAATAAAAATTTTGTTCATATAATCAAACATAATTAATCAAAATTTCCTGCAAAGTATAAAGTAAAGTTTGCAGGAAATTTTGATGTTAGTAAAAGTATAAATAACATCAAAATTTCCTGCAAAGTATATTTATTGACATTTCGTATATATATATTATATATGACTCATTATTTGTCTCGCATTTGCCTACGATCTTAGATAGAGACGCTATCCGTGCCTCAAAAACGAACCGCCGTTCTTTCGAAACGAACGAACTACTGCTGTTGGCCGCAGATGATGGCCTTTACAGCTTCACCGGGCAAATGGCGAGCGCAGATGGCTCTCAGCCTTAGCACCGCCGAAGAGAGTACAGTTTTTACTCTTTTGTTTGGGTAAATGTGTTCGAAATTCGAAATATGTGTATGTGTGCTGTCACTGCATTCGGAACACTTTTCGATTGTTTTGTGAACATATCACGAATCCATACTTTTTACATCATTGAATATAGGTATATTAATTTAGGAACTAGGTAATTATATTTACTTCTAAGCCTACGTTGCGTACAGAGCAATTTGTTCATTAGGCGTTCTGTATACTATGATTTATACGATAAGATTAAAAATAATATACATACTTAATTAATGTAGAGCTTCTGCTTCATTTTTGAGATGAGAGATAATTTGAATCGTTGGCATCTGTTTATGTTTATTGGTTTGTTTCAATTTACTGGTACTATAAAATGTTGGTCTAAAAATATTTGTAGGTAAAATATTCTTTAATTTAGATTGGAATGAACTGAATTACGTAAAGAATTAAACACAAATCTAGCTAGCAAAATTACAGGGTATGAGAGACTCTGGTGACGGGGGCAGGGCACACAGAGTACCTTTTTATGCTTAATAGTAACTTTTACTACTTTTCTAATTCCATATAGTGTATGTATTAACCCTTAGCTATGGCTTCTCGAGGGAATCAAACTTACTCCGAGTTTGGCTAAGAAATCCTTATTACTTTTGAAATCATCAAATCTGAACAATTCCTGTACAATTATAACAAAATAAAAAATTTAAATATCGTACTGATACGTACCTTCTTTCATATTTTATATTATTATTCTTTTTTTTCAACTATATGTATAATAGGAATTTGTATAATAATAGACCGGAAGGTTTAGGTTTTGAATTCATTGAATTTGACGACCCATCTGGTGTAATGGTTCAGACGTCGGCTATTAGACCAAGGGATCCAGGTTCGATCCCCAGGCAGTACAAAAAGTTTAGTGCATGAGCATTTGTGTTTGTATTGTTCAGGATGTTTTTATTGTATACTATGTATGTATTTTAAAAAAGTATATAAGTAGTTTCATCCGTTGTTTAGTATACAGGATTACGCTTAGTTTGGGGCTAGATGGCGCTGTGTGAATATCAGTGGATATTTATTTTGTTTATATTTATTAAATAATAACGGTGGACAAATAAAATAACCATGTATTCCGTCCACATTTTATTTAGAGTTATTGGTATAAAATATATGAGATATAAAACAGCACAGTCGTAATTAAACTAAAATATATTAATATAAAACACGTCAATAGTCCAAAACAATGTTAAAATTTGAGATTTGATGGTACGTTAGCTTGAAGTTGGGTATTTGGGATTGTGATCTCTTTTTTTGTTGTTTTGTGTTTACGATGGACAATATTTTCGAAATGATTTTTCGCTGCTGGCCTATAATAGGCTTTACAGCTTGAGAAAGCAGTTCATTGGTTAATCGTAAAATTGAGCCAACTTCAAGCTATTTTATAATTAAAATGATCGTGAAAACCTTAGGGTTCGTAAAATTTAAAATGACGTTTTTATTCACTGTGATATTAATTTTAAATAAATTACACGTTAAAACAGATTTGTTTTGTGCTCCCAAGTATCTTATTAAGAGTTAAAGTAAAAGAAAAACAAACTCACAATTAACAACTGTGATGTTTGCAATTTTGTCAACAGTATTAAATTTTTGCTATAATTTTACGTTCATTTGCAAAATGTCGGTTTCATTGTTTTTATATTAACCTTAAAATTATTTTATCACAGTGAATAGAGCATAGGGGTAGGTGTAGAATTTAATAATTGAACCTGTCTCACATTAAAAGGATAAAAAGATTATTTTTCGTTTATCCAATGCCTTGTTCGCAAAGAAGTTTTTAAAAATGTTCATACATTTGAAGTGAATTTAAAATATACATAGGTATTAATTATATTCTAATGTGAAAGGATTCAATTTTGAATATGAGATTATTTTATTCGTGGATTCAATATTTAACACCAATGTACCTACTTAATTAATGATAATGATACACTGTTATATATCCTAACACTAATTTATGCATTTATATTTATTTGGCGAATAATCGACACATACAAAGCAACAGCGGAATGTATGTTGTACATAATTTTAATAAATAATAACTTAAGTATTTTGTACGCAACTGTACAACTGCAAGTCTTTAGATAATCCAGTATACACAGACCTTTCCTTTGAATCGACGTTATATTAAACGCGGGGTCAGCGTATAATGGATTATTTAAGCAGGATATGCTGTATACTTTACTTAATATAATTATAATGACTGAGTACAAACGCGAAGCATTTTTATACAATGCTTGTTTCCCATACATTTACATATAAATCAATTCCTTTCACATGTCTCATTGTATTCCTCTTACTTGTGTCATTATATTTTGTGATTTTAAATAAGGATTTATATGCTAAGAAATTACGACCAATATACAATAAAAGAGAATAAAAAAATATGAATTAACGATCAATATAAAATTAAATAGTATGGTTATTTAGTAGTAAACTGGCGTTATCTAAGTAAAGATTCAAACCACAGAAATGTAAAGAACCTATACTTGCATTTCGTATTTAGTACTGGTTGTTTTTTTTTGCTATACAAGTCAGCTTCTTCATGAAGGTTGTCTAATATTTTTACCGGACCAGTAGCGATGGCTCTCAGCCTGAACAGTTTATGCAACGACCTTAAGAACTTTTCAGTGAAATACTTCCTCGGCCACAGATTTATTATTAAGAGAGAGCCAGGTAAATCGAACATATGGCTTTTTAACAAGATAAGTGGGTCGCGCTAAAAGCTCGCATAACATTTCATTTCTGTGCTTTCGGCCTAGGGCATTACAGGGGCAGTGGCGTGCACTCCATGTATGCAAACAAGCAGTGCATACTCGTGCCATGCATGTGCTTCCAGGTGACCCGGAAAATTGCCAATATATTAAACGATTCCAACTTATTAGCCAATTTTCCTCTACAGATTTGAAACCATAGGTGATCTGTTGTCATCAGCAGCACTTAATCAGACAAAAATATAAATGATTTATTGATTTTGTGATTAGTGTCACTCACTTTGCATCGGAAGGTCGCTGGTGGAAGCTGGATGAGAAAAGCGGAGGACCGGGATACCTGGCGCAAAATGGGGGAGACCTATGTCCAGCAGTGGACTGCAATAGGCTGAAGAGAGAGAGAGACTTTGCATACCCTACTCATAATCTCTGTGCACGCCACTGTGCAGGGGGACTAGGTAACCTTGTTATATGTTTGGGGAGAAAAGCGACCGGGTATTGCCGGTAGCGCCCGGTGAAGCTGTAAAGGCCCTGTGCGGCCAACAGTAGTAGACAGTTCGAAAAAATGCGAATAGGGACTCGAACCTGTAGGGGTTCGAAGGCCCCCACCGAGGGGGATAGTAATATACATTTATTAACCAACCACTTCAACCAATATAAATCCACCTTCAAAGGTCGAATCATCATCAAACCAGCCTCCTTTAATACTTACCTGATATTAACCATCATGATTACTTAATAAAAATTAAAGCATTTAAATTCATTACCAATTCATACAAATATTAACAGCACAATACAAAAACTTAATAACAAGCCGTAACATAATGTACCTTACAATAAGTTATAAAAAGGCGAACAAAGTTATTTACATAGTGCACGTATAAATATTTTTAAAATAATATTATGTAAAATCACGGAATATAATTTTGTGGTACACAAATATTGAGAACAACCAACAAGTGGTTACACCACGAACCTTTGGCACGGCAATTCATTTTATGAAAAAGCGTTTACTTTAACATAAATATAGTATTTAAAACTTCAACCGTAACGATAATTTGGCTATTACTAGTGTTGGGGCGTCACAACGATATCGAGTATCATTTGAAATTCACAGTTCTTACTATTGAGTATTTTAAATCACTGCAAATATTTAATGGAACATTGAATTTTACCTTCACATTACACGTGAATTTAATTTACGGTTGAAAATCATGAAAATCTCGATCGATCGTTGTGGGGCCCCTTCAATAGTTTACCAAAGTAGCTAACAAGCATTCCCAGTCATTAGAAATGAAACCTCTTTGGCATCTTCCTAAAGAATTCAACGGACGAATGGCATTCTTGAAATAATCACCGACAATTACATTTAATGCGTTTACACTAGAACCTTAATCTATCACATCAAATAATCATTACAATATGGAATACTTAAATAAACACTCATTTAACATCGATACCAGCACAACATACAATGTCTTCATATGACGAATAGAAGATTATTTATGTTTAGATGTAATTCTGTGACGTTTATCGTATAAAGTTGTAGTTTTCAAATATTCAAGGTTATATAGATAATTTTCTAAACATGAGACGAAATGTTACTAGAACTGCGATGTAAATCAGGTACCAGAAGCATTGTAATCTGCTAAATACTTAATAAGTGGGTACTATAGAAGAATACACTGTGAATATTTCTTTTTTGTAAAATCACAGTTCTCTTGTTTGATTTTCATTAAGTGACTTAATTATTAAAATACCCTGATTATATAAATAAATGGTTAATGCTGTGATTTTTGAAAATGATATGTTCGTGTGTTCATATGTTCATTTCATTTTAAGGGTTGATGATTTTTGTTGAGATACAATTCATTTGAACGTCGAGCAAAATTACATCTAATGAGAAAAGTTCCGTTCGGCAAAATCAGATTCGATGTGAAGTATCGCGTTACAGTAAATATATTCGAAACAGAAAACTTCCCAAAATATATTTACGCGTATAGTCGTCGTAAAGATTTCTTTATGATACAATAGTCGTACGATAAAAGTAAATGTTTTGAATTTGGTGGACCAAATATTGGACCCGAGACGATTAATTAAAATTATTGAACGCGAAAATTCCTATACATAAACGAAACGATAATGAAGTTTTGAATAAAAGTCAAAACCAATCCGACAAAAGATCATTCCTTTGAAAAATTACTTTAGAACACTCTTCTCAGTCTCTTAGGATTAAAATTCCAATATTTTTAAAGATTAAATGCAGACATCGGAACTTATGAGTTAAAACTGTAAAATGCAAATGATGCATATTATATTTAACCTACAAAGACATGTACAGCCTTAATATGACATACGATAACACATTCTTCAATATAATTTAGGAAACTGCCTAAACAAAGATATGAAAATTTTACACGTAATCAAGAGTTTTGAAGAGGACGATCACTAAGTTATGTGGTATTTTTTATCCAAAGATGAGGTAATCAAAGCCTTTGATTACGTATAAAAACCTTTTATCATATAAATTGCTATCACCATTGTTCGTATGTCACATTACCCAGGCGCACGAACGATTCGCTGATATACACATTATTAATTATACATTATAACTGGTCTGTGCAGTTTTTCAGTAATTTCAAAAACATCGATTGACAACATCTAATACGAACTATTGTTAATTGTTATAATTAATTTATATAAGTAATTTGAAAAAATGCGTGAAACACATGATTCCGTTTAGGGACTGATAGAACGTTGATGATCTTTATTAAAGTCACATTAAATAAGCTCGTATTTTAAATGAATATGTATTGAAGTAAAGATACATATATACGCGTATGTGGTACCTAATTAAGATGTATTTAAATAGATATTAAAATACAACTTGAGGCTTGACAAATGTTTAAATTGAATAAACAATTAAATATTAACTTCAGTACAATCAAAATGCGATCTATTTTATGTAGATATAATTAAATATAAACTTTATGGTAAATAACAATTTCTTTACACGGACGGTCGAGTTTGAATAAAAAGTTTTTTTAGATTTTACAGATCATGTTTATTATATTTCAGATGTTTTGTTTAATTGATGAATTGATAATAAATGCATGTTTAATGTGGTCCGTATATTTTAGATACAAAAATTTTCAAAAATCATAAATTGGGATTTACAATTATAGACATCTCAAAAATATATCAAAATAATGTTTGAATATATTAGGACTAGGTTTTGTTACCAAATAAGGGGAAGGCATTTTACAAATAAAAAATGAAATGCGTCAACTACCTGAATCATTTATGGATAGGTCTAATATAAATGATATGTAACAATCTGTACCATATATACGTACAATAAATATCGTAAACTATTTAAACCTCTTTGTGATATTCGGGTTGATGATGTTTACGGATTAATGACATGAAATAAAATCATTACAGTATCAAAGAATAAGTATGAGCGTACCCGCTCATCATAAACAAGTTACATAATATCAATGAGTATTATATACATCATGAAAATGAAAATATGAATTTCACATCGTACCAATACATCGGAACATTTAGAAAGGAAAAACAAATACTAGTTACCGTCACGCAATCAAGTGACAGTCACGCGTATCACGTTCTTACCTTCGCTTGCACATTGCAAAACCGCGGCGGCGTTTAAACTATTATCGTTAAATAAACAAGAAATGACTAGTTCGTTAACATTCTAGAAAATAAAACCCTCATCAATGCGAGAGCAAAAAACATCTTGTTGAGATAATTTTAAAATGCTTGTATGATAAAATTGATAACGTACAAGTTGACAAAGAACAAGCCCAAATTACAAATGGCCGCCGCGCGCAAATGGTGTCGCACAGCTGTTGGTGGCTTACAAACTAGTGGTCTGGTCTTAGTTTAGGTGTCGCTAGCTGCAGACGGCTGTTTGATCAGATCAAAGTCACGGCCGACGCTCGCCTGGGTCTTCAATTTGGGCTTGTCGTGGTGCCCGTGGTGTCCCTGGAAAGTAAATAAAAATCTCCTAAGTTAACACTGGGTGTTATTTTCCCGCAGTAAAATGTGTAAATCCAGGGTATGAACTGTGACCTTACTGCATCCCAATTTTTATTCAAATTGAATTTTTAACAAACACACACTTATCATTTGTGTCTTTTCATTGTCTTATTACTAATGATTTCATCATCATCATCATATCGCTCGTATAAGGACACAAGCCGTTTCGCACAGCTGGCTATGGAGTATGGATAGGGATTCGAACCCTCTTTTCTTTTTATACAGTGTTTCTATTTTGTAAATAATTGTGAAAAATATTTTTTTTTTTAAAGTAATGGAGTATTCTATGGTAAGCACCTTATCATGATGTCCATGGCCGCTCTCCACGACGCTGACTCCGTTCTTGTGAGAGGCTCTTTCAGCTTCCTCCTCTTCTTCCTCGCGGAATTTACGGTTGTACCAATGTAGGCAGATGCATCTGTGGAGAAACAATTGCATAAGAAACAAATTGCTGAAGAGTAATATTAATAAAATATAGTACGCGATCCATTCCGTGAAAAAGTGTTAATTCCAAACAACGTTATCTAGCCCAAACTAAGCATTCAGCCTATAATTTGGGTTCTAAACATACTTAAAATATACTTTTTTAGTAAATACATACTCGTAGAAACACCGAGACCAATACAAGTATAAATGTTTATGTACACAAAGTTTGTACTGCCCAGGGATCGAACCCGGAACCCTTGGTGTTACATTTCAACCATTACACCATATGGGTTTTCATTCACTAATAAGTAGTAAGTATCAATAGTGTGGACTATTTAAGGCTGAGAGCCATCTGCGCTCGCCACTTGCTCTGTGAAGCTGTAAAGGCCATCTGCGGCCAACAGCAGTAGTCAGTTCGAAAAAAAAAGAAAAAAAAAAGGTGTGGACTATGAAGACGATGAAGGTTCAAAACCCGACACGTACCAATGTTTCGAATTTT
>PQWD01002358.1:21912-54597 GCA_019425675.1 Leucinodes orbonalis
AATTTAACTTTATTTATTCACAATAAACTTGTAACAGGAGTGTACATTTTGATATAACATTGGCGGTTGAAAGTGCTAAGTTACAAATTAACCTTTTCAAGGCGTTTGTGATTATTTAAGAATATTATTTGAAAAGAGAATAATTAATCAATTAAGTCAATATTACAATATCAAGCATACATGCATTAATTTATAAGAAAATTAGATTATATATGTATGAGCACATTTCAATTTCAAAGTATTATAAAACAATGTCAAATTAAAATAACATTAAAATATTACATTTTGCTTGTAGCAAATGTCAAATTAAAATGTCAAAGTGAAACTAATAATAATATGTCAGATCCTCAATAATTTATCGTCCAAGTATTCTTTTATATTATAATATGTCTTCTGTATTAATAAATTCTTTAAAGCATGCTCAAATTTATAACCTTGGAGGGTTTTGATGGAATTTGGTAAATTATTATAAATTTTGATTGCCATATAAATGGGCCCATTTTTATATAATGACAGTCGCGTTGAAGGCAACACTAAATTATTAATGCGTCGTGAGTTAGATTTGCCCGGCAAATCTCCAATTTTAACTTTACTACTGCTATTATATTAGTATTGTAAAATTGTAATGTTTTTGAAATTTGGTGCACCGAATAAAAAATTTTCTTTCTTTATATTTTGATATGTTAGTCAACTTATATGTCCTTCTAGGTCTTGTATGGTGCGCACAATATGAAGTATACTGGGCACTGTTAACTATATGAGTATTATCTATTATGTGATAAGAGGTTGTATCCTTGTATCCGACCCCCCGGGACACGAGCTTTTGGAGAGGACACCCTAGAACACAAAGGTGTCTCGAGGAGTTGCCCTGAATGGAAATGTAACATATGGTTGTTTATCTACTCATACTTGAAGTATGATAACCCTTATAAGAACAAACCTACCTCCATGCTGTCCATGCTGAAGGACGTAAAAATATTTGTTATTCAGCAATATACTTAAAACTGGAAAAAAACCGCACAAAATAACTTTCCCTTTGCAACCTCCCCATTGGATTCGAACCCACAGAGATCTCAACTCAACCCTACACCAATTTTCATTGGCAACATTTATGGGTTCGTCATTTTTATTAAGGTAATTCGGACCAAACGAAATTTGTTTTACACGTGGATCTATTATACTTAGGGACTCGCGCATTTTAATTCCGACAGGGAGTGGGCGGCGTAATTTGCTAAGTGTATATGCTATATTAAGCGTTGGTGACTCAATGGTGTGGCCTGTTACCCTCCTACCGAGAGGGATGTGGTTAAAATCTCGCCACGTACCAATATGTTTTCGAATTTTGAAATTGTATATACGTTATCCGACGCTCTTACGGTGAAGGAAACATCGTGAGGAAACCTGTGCACGCCTGCGAAGAGATTCAAAGGTTGTGCGTGAAGTCGGCCAATCCGCACTGGACCCGCGTGGACAACTAAGGCCTAAACACCGTAGTACAGGTAGGCTCGTGCCCCTCGGTAGGGACGTTTAATGAGCTGAGCTCTGGAGACTAATATTGGGATGACCCTCGTATTGAAAGCGTCGGTAGCCGCTACCATGAAGAGAACTTAAATTTGGGTTATCCGCCAGAGAACTAAAGTTACCGAAATTCCTAAGTCTGTCTCAGACTCAAAATATCTTTATTCAAATAAATCCTTCACAGATACTTTAGTCAACTATAAATATTTACACCTGGTTCTAAGCTCCTTCCTATCCATTTTCATATAAACCAGTTTAACAGTTCTTGATTTATAAAGTGTATCTTACTACTTCGTGTAGTTATCGTACTTTGAATAAAGCCTTCTTTAAGTTTGAGTTTGAGGTTACCTTAAAACAGCTCCAAGCACTCCCGAGCCGACCAGCGCTGCTCCCGCACCCATCAGATAGTATCGATGCTGCGCCGCCTCCGCTCCCGGCGACAGCTGCACCAGCCCCACCACCAACACCACGATGCCTAGTAGCAGCGATCCCACCACCGCGTGTAAGGCCGCTACCTGTAATCCGGATTATTGGTTTTATCCACGTCAGAGTTAAGAGAGCCACGCTTCTGTAATTTAACCGACTTCAAAGAGCAAAAAATTACTCAATTCTATGATGCTTTTTTATGTTTGCTCACGGATATCTTCGTCGTATAAATCGATTTTGATGATTCTTTTTTTTGGTTTCATCTCATCCTAGTATAGAAAGTACAGAGATTCAGAGCAAATACAGGAGAGCCTTGGAGTCATTCCTTGCCGCAGACGTAGAGCTCGTTCCTAAGGCGATGCGCGTCGGGTGAAGGCGTGCCATCAGCGTTGGGCGCTCGCCCCAGCTGCAGTGGTTACAGACCATGTATGGTGTGCCTAAGATCATGTTTTAAGGTCATTTACCTTGTCGCAGACGTAGAGCTTGTTCCTAAAGCGATGTGCCTCAGACGAAGGTCGTCGGCTTCAGATTCTCGGGCTAGCTGCACTCGCTGCAACTCATGCATGATCTTTATGATCTCATACCTTGCCGCAGACGTATAGCTTGTTCCTATGGCGGTACGCGTCGAGCGTTGGCGTCCCATCCGCGTCAGGCGCTCGCCCCAGCTGCAGTGGCTACAGATCATGTATAGTGTGCCTAAGGTCATGCTCTAAGGTCATGTACCTTGCCACAGACGTATAGCTCGTTCCTAAGGCCATGCGCGTCGGGCGAAGGCGTCCCATCAGCGTTGGGCGCTCGCCCCAGCTGCAGCGGTTACAGATCATGTATAGTGTTCCTAAGGTCATGTACCTTGCCGCAGACGTATAGCTCGTCCCTAAGTCGGTGCGCGTCGGGCGATGGCATTCCATCAGCGTCGGGCGCTCGCCCCAGCTGCAGTGGCTCACACATAGTGAGCCTCTACGTTCAACAGATGTCTAAGTCTGTGACGTAGAGATTGTTACTAAGGATGTGGAGAAAAAAGTCAGTCCTGTAGCTGGCTGACTTTTTCTTAGACGTTGAGCTCGTTCCAAAGGCGTTGGTGAAGGCAGACTGCACTAGCCTGCTGCAGTGACTATATCATTGGTATGTTAATCGCAAGAGTCAGACCTTGGTTTAGACGAAGAGCTTGTTCTTGAAGCGATGGTGATTGCAGTCAGCGTCAGTCCTGTTGCAGTGGTTACAGATCTGCAGGCGATATACCTCAGACGAAGGCCGTTGATTTCGGGTTCTCGGGCAAGCTGTACTCACTGCAATTCATGCATAATCTTCATGATGTTATACCTTGCCACAGACGTAGAGCTCGTTCCTAAGGCGGTGCGCGTCTGGCGACGGCGTGCCATCAGCGTCGGGCGCCCGCCCCAGCTGCAGTGGCAGCTGCGACGGCCGCCCGCCCGCCGCCGCCGCGCTTCTCGTTCCGCCGCCGCTCATGCCGCACCGCCACTGCTGGCATTGCACCTATCATCTTGGCTGCAGACCGATACACTATGATAATTCACAGGCTACGGTTACCATCTATGAATTATTATGGTGGTATGTGGCCAAATATTAATATGAATGACAACAGTAAGGTCGTCAGTACTTATCTTGGCGACCTATTTGGTGTTGCGGTTGAGAGGTCGGCTGCAACACCAAGGGTTCAGGGTTAGACCCCCGGGCAGTACAAACATTTGTGTGCATGAACATGTCTGTGTGTAATGGTCTGGATGTTTTCTATGTATAATTTGTATGTATTTACAAATAAAAAAGGTATATAAGTATGTTTATCAGTTGTTTAGTACCCATAATACAGGCTTAACGCTTAAATTGGGGCTAGATGGCGCTGTGTGAATGTCAGTGGATATTTATTTATTTATCTTGAGGGTACCGTAAAAGGCGACTTAGGGACAACATCAGGGTAGGGTCAACTCAGAAAAGAATTTTTATTTAAGGGAGTCTTTACACCATGATAATTCACTGGTAATGCTTGCGATGTGAGAGCTTCGGTGGCTCAATGGTGTGAACAGCCTTCCGATCGGGAGGGCAAAGGTTCAAATCCCGCCACATACCAGTGAAATTTCGATTTTCGAAATTATATGTACGTTATCCGACGCTCTTATGGTGAAGGAAAACATTGTGAGGAAACCTGCGCACGCCTGCGAAGAGAATCAAAGGTTGCGCGTGAAGTCTGTCAATCCGCGTTGGGCCCGCGTGGACGACTAAAGCCTATGTACCCTATACGGGTAGGCTCACTCCCCTTCGGTGGGGACGTCTAATGAGCTGATTATGATATATGGATTTTTACATCTGACTGAACAATTTGATTTGATATACATTCTCCTGCAGATCATTCAAGATTGAAATACAATGTCCGGTAATATCCAAGTACCGTTATATTCGTATATCGTATTATATTATAAATATTGCATAGCAACACGTTAACAAAAGAATATATTATATATATATATATAAAATATTCTTTTGTTGAATATATTTTATTACAGGGGACGTTCATGGATTTAACAAAGCATCCAACGAAGGATCTTCCAGTTGGCTGGTGGTCCTCACGCAAAGGTTCCTTTGTAGACTTGCGTGCCGAGGCTTGCGGTAAAAGCTTAGGTAAATCAACCGGACAGCCGGGATCGTCCAACCGACATATACGTAGCTATGTTATCCATACAAGACTACCTATCTATATATCGGTTATTTCTTGACGACCCATTTGGTGTTGCGGTTGAGACGTCGACTGCAACACCAAGGGTCCCGGGCTCAATCTCCGGGCAGTACAAACATTTGTGTGCATGAAGATGTCTGTTTGTAATGGTCTGGGTGTTTTATATGTATAATATGTATGTATTTACAAAAAAATATATATAAAGTACGTTTATCCGTTGTTTAGTACCCATAATACAGGTTCACGCTTAACGTGGGACTAGATGGCGCTGTGTGAATGTCAGTGAATATTTATTGATTTTTTTCGATTTGATTTATTAAGATTAAGTAAGGTAGGTTTTTCCATAGATTTAGAATTAGCGCGCTGCGCTTATAAGATACACGAAGCGTGGGAGTGAGAGGTCCTTAATCAAGTACAAAATGCCCGAGAGAAAAAGAGACAGCGAATAAAGGATTATATGTTATTGTTTTTGCGAGTTAGCGGCCCATATAGCGGCCCGGTGTGTTGTCAGTGTCAGTGAAAATTGTGAATATTATTGCTAATTGTTCTATTAATATTGTAATTATTACTTTATACAATTATGGTGTCGTGTGCTGTACCTGGATACAACACTACTAGGCGAAATAATCCGAATTAATACACATTTCATTGGAATTTTACGAACCATTTTTTACTAAATTTCAGATAGAAATTGGCTTGTAAATTAAGTTTTCAATTTAATTTTGATTCGCATTTATATATTTGACAATAAATAGTGTTTTTTATTTAAATTCGCGAAAATAATGTATAAAATAGCAAATTGATTGTTTACGCTAGTGCTTGACAAAGCGGTGATGTCATTACAATCGATAAAAAACTTGAATAGTTTTTTTAGAAGAATACACAACATAAATATTGATGATTTCGTCTACTTATGTAAAAATATCATTATTCATAGGTAGTTATGTTTTATTTACATATTGATAAATAAATATCGATATTTTCAGGTTTCCACACAGTTCACCATTGATAGAAAAATGGATGCGGACTTAAAATAGATCAATTAAACTCTTAATAGGAACTATGCTTATCTTAGAATTAAACATGTAAACGAAATTAAGCAAGGAAATCATACGAACACATCTCAAAAAAGTGTTATATTGAGAAGGCAATAATTAAAATCATTTAAAAGTATTGAGTTAATTAATTTACTGTATCTATACTGACATTATAATGCTGAAGAGTTTGTTTGTTTGAACTCACTTATCTCAGGAACTACTGGACCTTTCAGTTTTAGATTTCTTATTTATCGATAAAGGATACAGGCTGTACAAAAAACAATAGTAGTGGAGCTGTAAGAAAGAATGATTGAACATTTTTCCTACATAGAGCATTCCGCTGCGTGAGCTGTGAAAACGGTTAAAGTTTCGCAAAAGTCATGTATGAGAGTTCTAAAAAAAGACCGCGACAGCATGTCTTATCTTTAAAGGTTAGCTCACAATAACTTCTTAAATTTATCTAAAATAATGCATTATTTGGGAAGGTGTTTTCATAAACATAATATTAATCCTTATGCAAATAAATATGTTATTTATCATTAGTATTTAATTTAAAACAAATTGCCCTTCACAGCATTTAATTTAAATAAATATCTCAGTTCCTGCGCGCTCAGGAGGTATCGCAGTTATTAGCTCAAAGTAACTAAGTACTGGCCACCATCGGTCACCGTCGTTATAAGTTGTAAACAATAGGCATGATGACTGTGGTCTTGAAATCGTAAGAACTATTTCATATTATTACAAATCTGGGTTAAATATAACGACGTGCTTACTCTCAGCTCGAAAACTTATGTTTTATGAATTTTATGAGTCTTCAAAGTTAGATGGGCAGTCCATTTTTAAAGTACATTAATTGTCAAAATTTGTTAACAAAAGGATAACACATACAATTTAAAGCAACTTTTGCTATGAAACCGTTTAAGTAAACGCAACATTTAATGTAGTTGTAGTACAAAATTCACAAACTATGCGTACTAATTACTGATGCGTGACGTCATAACTAGGTAGCCATTTGTATGAAGCATTTTTGGGAAAGTCCATTATTGTGTTTTTTAGAATTGGAAAATCTCTGTGAGTTTTAATGTTAACGGAGTATTTTTTTTACCAATGTTTCTATTATTGTGCGGTCCATCGATATAATAACAGAAAAAAAAAATTGTCATCATCCCTATTATAGGTTTGCTGATGATTCCGATTCATCAGGAATAAAATACCCGTAATTTTCTTGGTTTCTATACGAAAAGAGACCGGCCGTTGATTTACATCATAATCGATAATAAGAACTTTTAGCGTGGACAACACTATTTGGAACTTACACATAGACATTCACCAACACATATGTACTTCAATATTTTTGTCATGCCTCTAAGCCGCCTTTGTGTATCTTGTATATACTATATCTATGGGTTTTTCATCTATGCTGGTACTGAATAACGGATAAACATATTTATGTACTTTTTTATTAAATGTTTGTATTAAATGATATATAGAATCACTCAGAACAACACAAATAAGGAAAATAAGAACAACAAATAGTTATACACATGTATACTCACGCTCCTTCACACACGCCTAAACAAATATGTAATTTGAAAACAATAACGGGCACAAGCAAAACATTTCTAGGAATGATAAAAAAGGACGTTGAAATATAAATCAATCAAAATATTAATACGTTGATTCAAATCACGAAATTAACTTAAAATTGTGCAAGTAACATAAAAGAAAATTTAATTCGTCCTAATTCGGTATTCTTCACCATTCGCAATAAAATACCAAACCTTATTTTCATAAAAGTGCACTTTATTTTACATGTCGTTTCATTGATCACTTTTGTTTATTTGCAATATTGTATTTTTAAATACACTGAAACCAATAAATATTAGGTCAATTGATGTTAGTGTGCAATGACGTCACGTTTCATAATCTCATACAAAACATATGGAAACGTTCCTTTTTGACAAGTTCATAAAAGTGCGTCAACGTTTAGTGGTGTCAAATACCAATTGAACTTGTTGTTACTTATGCAACTAGTTAAAAAAAAAAAATTTAAACAAATTTTGGGTAAACGAACGTTTCTGAATATACTTATTACCATTTTTGTTTCTATTAATGCGAGTGTTTTCCTGAATGGTATGGTAGTTATGTATAACCATAGTATAAGCCCTTGCTTTATTAGGGCAACATGGCGCCTAGTTCATGTTTGTGGATATTTCGTCATCATCAGCTCATATACGGCCGCACCGAGGGGCACGAGCCTACTTCTAAAGGGTGTATAGACCTTAGTCGTCCACGCGGGCCCAGTACGGATATCCGACTTCACGTACAAACTTTGAATCACTTCGTAGGACATGCGCAGGTTTCTCACGATGTTTTCACCGTAAGAGCGTCGGATAAACGTGCATATAATTACGAAAATTCGAAAATACAGTGGTATGTGACGGCATTTGAACCCGCACCAATGAGCCACTCTGGTAGATATTTACTAAGTAAATAACATTGACTCATCCTTTGACTTAAAAAACATCTGCTTTTCAGTCCACGTTTGTAGCTTTGTAGCCTCTCGGGGCAAGTACGAGTAATCCCATTTGTTGGCAACATTCACTTTTATTAAAGGTTATGCTAAATCTACTTTACGTTTGTTAGGGACAATTTATTAAGGGCACGAATGTCTGCAGGGAATCTCTGTAAACTCGACCGAACCACGCGATAATTCTAACAAAAGGCTTTGTTTAACATCCACCAACAACGGGAGTAAGTTTGCAGTATTTCTTAAGGACAAAAAAGGAAAATTTGTTGTACATTAATACAAAGTTGTTTTTGTTGGCGATTTTGGACGACCCGGACAGGGGATATATATATTTTGAGGGTTGGATGGTAGCGGCTGGCGAGTTTATAAATAAATATCTACTTCAATTAACACAGCGCCATCTAGCCCCAAGTTTAGCGTGAAGCCTGTGGTTTGGGTACTCAACAACAGATAAACATGCTTCTATACTTTTGTAAATACATACATATTATACATAGAAAACGCCAAGACCAATAGACACAGACATATCCATGCACACAAATGTTTGTTCTGCCCAGGAATCGAACCCGGAATGCTAGGCGTAGCAGCTGACATCTCAACCATTACACCAAATGGGTCGTCGTGTCGTGTTTGGTTAAATCGTGGAAGGTAAGCAACTTTTGTAATGGTCATTCATCGGATGGGTAACCAAAATGTTTGACAGTACGTTAAGCTATTGTATCAGGATAAACAAGGCGAAGGGAGTAAGCTATCGGGCACAAAATGCGGAGAGCAATTTCGAGTAGTAGACTTGATAGGTCAAAAAGAAGTAAATTTGTTGGTGCCGCTTAGTACATTAGCCACCAACCCACATTGGGCCCGCATGGCGAGTTACGGTTTCATCTCCTGCCCATGAAATAAAAAAAATGCCCTAAGAGACCTATGAGACAAGACTTGTATACCTATTAGCATCACTGGTGTATAGGCAACAGTGTTTAAGGGCCCTTTGCTTGACTGCGTACCCAAAACTTTCAGAAAATAGTTTTTCAAAATGGTGGTAGGCTCGTGCCCCTCGGCGGGGACGTGTAATACGCTGATGATAATGATAAAGTTGTCAGATACAAAAGTTACAAACTAGGGATGTAAATTAAACAACCTATGTTTTCTATACTAATTAAAGTCTATGAATGTAATATGAAAACACTTACATCGCTGATTCTCTCTTGGCTGCAAAAGAGACTGGAGCATATCTGTAACGAATATTTTTTATTATATTTTTGTATCACAGTAAAAGGTTAATTTATACTTAAGGATTGTAGGATAACAGGAAAGGGTATTTCATTATATTATGCTTTCTGCGTCGGTGGCTCAATAAGCGCGTCGGTGGGTTATCGTGTTGACTGTTGCCCTCCTACTAGGTACCAATGTGTTTTCGAATTTTCGAAATTATATGAACGTTATCCGACGCTCTTACGGTAAAGAAAAACATCGCAAGGAAACCAGCGCACGTCTGCGAAGACATTCAAAGGTCGTGCGTGAAGCCGGCCATTCGCACTGGGTCCGCGTGGACGACTAAGGCCTAAACAACCCTATACGGGTGTGCTCGTGCCCCTCGGTGAGGACGTTCAATAAGCTGATGATGATGATGCCTTCTACTCCATCTCTTTTAATTTCAATCAGTCTAAAACTGACTTTTTAATTTTAAAAATTTTTAATACTTATATTATTTACTATCAGCAACCTATCGCAGTCTATTACTGGGTATATCTTTCCCATTTTGCGTGAAGTCAACCGGATCTCTGGTTTCCTCATCAGCGTCTACCAGCGATCTTTCGCATGACATCGTTGGGCCGCAGGGCGTCCTACGCTTTGCTTACCCAGAAGTGTACTTTACTCCATCATCACCTGGGCCCGTATAGTCGGTTGCCCAAAGTCTTATTCAGTGCAACGACACAGTGCCATGGGTATAACGGTTTTTTTCAATGTAATAAAATATTCCTTTAATTTATGAGATTAAGCATATTATTGATTTCCGTAACTACAAAATTGATTTTCACAAAAAAAGAAACAATTTTAAGAAAACAACGCAGGAATTATAAGTAAAGAGTAATCTCTTCAAGCATTGCAGTATTGGTTTATTCTCAGCTGTTTCACAAAGAAAACAAAATTTCGTCCATTTCACAACGCGACTATTTCCCCCCGCCGGTCAAAGGACAGTTTACGGGTTTTCTTTATGCGTACCATACTCAATTTCCGCATTGAATATAAATTGAAAGTGAACGAGCGTTACTATGATAATACATTGGCAATATCAAGGGGATATTATCATATTTATCAACGTTTTACAAAATAAAAGAATAAGTTCAGAAAATTGCCTCATTTGAAACATGAACACCGACTGCGGGTCGGTTCACAAGTCACATACTTTTTATTGATATTCAAATAGAGTGAGCTTTACTCGAGTAATAAAATAAAAAAAAGAAATCGTGTTACTAAACGTATATTTAGTTAGCGACATAGCTCGAAATTTTATAAAAAATGATGGTGCCTTGTAATATGAACACTGACTGAAGGTTTGGTTCACAAGTTTAAAATAACTCACAGAGCGAATTTTGTACGAGGAATAAATGAGAAATCGTGTTATTAATAAGCAAGTTAGAAAAGTAACCGTTTGTACTTCCCGGGAATCGAACCTGGAACCCTTAGTGTAGTAGCCGACGTCTCAACCATTACACCACATGGGTCATCAAATGAGAATACGCTCTTTTATTACTTTAAATATAAGAGCGTATTCTCGTTCTCTCAGACTCACTTCAAGTCGCTAAAAATAATACTTACATAAGTATGTATTACCACAGAAAATATAAATAATTAATTATTAAATACTTATACTAATATCTTGAATAGCCTGAAGGTTGCTCAGCGTTCTACGAAGAGGGCTATGTTAGGTGTTTCCCTACGCGATTGGTTACGAAATTATAAGGCTGAGAGCCATCTGCGCTCGACAATTGCCCGCTGAAGCTGGAAAGGCCATCTGCGGTATGGCAGTAGTCAGATCGAAAAAACAAGGTTACGAAACGAGGAGGTCCGAAGGAGAACTGGAGTGACCGACATAGTGAATTGGCATAGTGCGTAGAACCGATGGCCGATGGGACGGAAAGGTTCTCGAGTGGCGTCCACGTAACCTCCATCCGGATGGACAGATGCCCTGGTTAAGGTGGCGGGTAGCAGATGAAAGTCAACTGCTAGGGATCGGCCCGCGTGAAAATCATTAGGGGAGGCCTTTGTTCAGCAGTGGACATATTAGGCTGTAATGATATTTCTTTGTTAGTTTTAGAACCCGCATATAGTGGTAAATAGTTTCGTCCATACAATTCATCGCGGAGTCTTTGCGACTCGTTGGAACTCTACATTGCCGGTCCGCTTCATTAGTTAGAGTGGCTTGGCGACACTCCTATAAGACTGAATGTAGGTAACATTTCAAATGAACCGTTTATTTGTTAGTACTTGTTTGTCATGATTTGTCATGATACTACTAGGTAACTGTTTTAATTGAGCCCAGTTTTAATGAAATGGGTTTCAAATTAAAATTATTGGGTGTCACATTACATGGTTAAGATGGTACGTACAGGTTTTCTACTAGGTATACAGGTGACGACCTAAAAGACCATAGAAAATAGATGACAGGTTACACAATATTTCTTAATAAAGAGGTATATATATAACTATCAGAAAAAATAGGATTCAATACAAATTTAGACAGACAAACATTACATTTACATAATACTATCTATGAAATAAATGCAATTAATATCGTTTACAAAATATTAAGCTGGAAAGTTATATTTTTTAGAAAATTGGGAACAGAGCTCTGAATTGTCTGAACTAATATACTTATTGGTTGACTAAAACGCCAAACAATATATTTGAATACGTTGATACGGAAATAAAGTTTTATTGAAAAAGCCCACTCAACTTAGGGCTAAGAGCTAATTAGTACCCTCATAAGTATTACAATGCCGAGGCCTAACCTTGAATCTAAATCAATTAACTAACGGTTAGGTTACGCCTGGCCATGATAAAACTTTATGGTTCTGCGGTTTACTTAACAAATTGAAGTGTAAGGTCATAGATGTTATTAATTACACACTAAAATGCTTGAATTGAAATTCAGCGCAACAACTCATAAGTACTCAAAATAGGTATATACACGTCCGCCATTTTCAAAATTAAAAGAGAAGAGACACGACATAAAACAACCAGTATTATTCTTATTTATTTGACGTTCTTTGGAGCGTCGGTGGCCCAATGGTGTGGACTGTCGCCTTCCTACCGGGAGGGCTGAGGTTCAAATCCCGACACGTACCAATGTGTTTTCGAATTTTCGAAAATATATGTACGTTATCCGATGCTCTTACGGTGAAGGAAAACATCGTGAGGAAACCTTCATGCACGCCTGCGAAGAGATTCAAAGGTTGTGTGTGAAGTCGTCCAATCCGCACTGGGCCCGCGTGGACGACTATGGCCTAATCACCCTATACGGGTATGCTCGTGCCCCTCGGTGGGGACGTTTAATGAGCTGATGATGATGAATCCTGATTGCTTAAATTGAACTTGATGGAGCTGTGTAAATGTCTATGGATATAATTTATGTTTCAATATTGATCACCTTAAAACAATATAAAATTGGAGCAATCAACTACAAAATTATAGGACTTATCTTACAAAGTTTATATAGGCTTGCGTGCAAGCCACAAATTGCTAAGTTTAAACTTGTTTGATAACATACATGAACACACTGAAAATATACATACTTGGTACTTATAGTTTAGCGCAGTTTTTCGTTCAATATGAGGCGATGAATCAATAAGGTCAAAACTAAGAAATAGCTGTATGTAGCCGTTGTGATAAAATCATCATCATCATCAGCTCATTAAACGTCCCCACCAAGGGGCACGAGCCTACCCGTATAGGCCTTAGTCGTCCACGCGGGCCCAGTGCGGGTTGGACGACTTCACGCACAACCATTGAATCTCTTCGCAGGCGTGCGCAGGTTTCTCAAGAGCGTCGGATATCGTACATATATTGGTACGTACATTTTTCGAAAATACATTGGTACGTGGCGGAATTTGAACCTCAGCCCTCCCGGTAGGAGGGCGACAGTCCACAACATTGAGCCACTGACGCTCTCATATGATAAAATAATCGCAGCTAACACTTGTTAAGTAAGCTACCGAATACGTGCCCCAATATGTATCAAAACACCTGTACAAGTAACAAACGTTCGCACCAAACCTTTACCAATTTACTTGATATTTCATTTTATTTTTTTTGATTACCGGTAGTAAAAATTGTGCAATAACAACGTTCGTACGAAGCAACGTGTACAATCCATTGTGAAGTATACTCCGCCGTATCCTATCTAGGTCAGTCGACTCCAGGTCGCACAAAGCTTCTAAAACACCGGAATTTATACAGCAACGCGGCTTTTCTTGTAATTTAAGACTAGTGTTTTTAAATTTATAAGCTTTCTTTTGGAGCGATTTGATGATGCCTATTTAATAAAATGGCGTTGCAGTGGATATGTGTTTTGAAGTAATTTAAGTCTTATAGAGAGATTTAAGCTTAATAGTGAAGTTTTAAACCACACAGGTCGTCAAACATATCATCGACAGCTCATTATATGTCCCCGCGCAAGGGCACAAGCCTGCCCGTAAAGGGTATATAGGCCTTAATCGTCCACGCAGACCCAGTGCGGATTGGCCGACTTCACGCACAACCCATGAATCTCTTCGAAGGCATGAGCAGGTTCATCACGATGTTTTCCTTCACCGTAAGAGCGTCGGATTATCGTACGTAAAATTTCAAAAGATCGGGAGGACATTGGCACGTGGTGGGATTTGAACCTGTAACCTCCAGATTGGAAGGCAACAGTTCATTGGAGTGTACTGTTGCCTTCCAATCAAATGTATTGTAAATGTTTGAAAGGTCAACAAATGTTTACTCTTTCTTTATTCTCTCGAAATAGGTGAGTTTATTTTAAAGACGTATTTATATAACGCGCTAAGTAATATGAACGAGAGTCTAGACGTTGCGTCTAGAAACCTGGGAATCAAGCACTAATGTAAAGTATGATTATTAAAATGATAATTTTTGACCTTCTTTAAAGTTCTTCAAGATAGGATTTGATAATAAAACGAGCCGGTCTTTATTTATTTTGTCATATTAACAAAAAATAAATTAGATGCCTACTATTCAGAGTGAACGGTCTGCTTTTAAGTTGCTAGAGGGGACTTTGCTTCGCTTTGATGTTGATATGATGATTATGAAGACTATAATGATGATGAAGGGCTACTCTGAGAGCCAGAATCTTAATTTCTTTATATCTAAGGGAAACTTATTAGACCTTAGTAAGAATAAATTCAGATTAACATCCATATCATATTTTATAGTAATAAAAGTTTTACCACCTGTAAAACTTTTATTACTAAATATTAATACTTTGTGACGGTATTTGATTCAAACTACGAGTTCTTCTTAATGTTATAAACGCTTATTAACTGATACAATTTAGATTTCGTGGAAATTACATCACTTTGTAAAAATTTTTTATACACGTCAATGATGGACTCAACGCGCAACGGAGTGAGCTATGCTTGGGATCTCTTTTAGGGATAAGATCAGAAATGATTTTATATAACTTAGTTCTCTTATGTGAACTAAGTTCAAGAAACAGTGGGCCGGTCACTTATGTCGCCTAACCAATGTACGTTGGATCAAACGAGTTCTGGAGTGGAAACCGCGTCTTGGCATGCGTAGCGTAGGACGCCCTCCGGCCCCATGGACCGACGAATTCCGAATGGTCCCTGGTGGAGGCTGGATGAGAAAAACGGTACACCGGGATATCTGACGCAAAATGGGGGAGACCTATGTCCAGCTGTGGACTACAACTGGTTAAAGAGATCAATGTTGATCGACCATAATGCTATGTGATTTATCAAATATTCAAACAATTCCATTTTTTTTGTTACAAAGTTAACAGGACGGTCGCAACGCTCACCTGATAGTAAGTGATACACCTAATCAGGTGAACCCTACAATATTAGGATAATTTAGAGACAAATTACAACGTTACGTTTCGGCTACATTGTAAAACCTTGACTGGGATCGATAAGGGCAAGGACTATGCAATAGTGCAGTGATCCAAGGCGACTCCGTGTACTAGGGAACCATGAGTCACAAGGACGTCAATGGCTAGACAAAGAAGTTCTATTTAGCCTTTGTCTTTACCTACCAAGTTTATGTAGGTGTATGTTTACAATCGGGTTTCGGGTTCTGTCGAGTATAGTAAGTAAAATACATGTTTTTCTTTTAAGTTATAAGTAGGCTATCTTTGGTAAGTTACATATTTCAAGGAAGCTTTGTCTGGGTCATCGGTGCAGTGCGTCGTTGGCTCAATGGTGTGGACTGTTGCCTTCCTATCGGGAGGGCTGAGGTTCAAATCCCGCTATCCCGCAGTGCGGGAAGGACGACTTCACGCAAACCTATGAACTCTTCGCAGGCGTGCACAGGTTTCCTCTCTATGTTTTCCATCACCGTAAGAGCGTCGGATAACGTACATATATTTTTCGACAATTCGAAAACACATTGGTACGTGGCGGGATTTGAACCTACCGGTAGGATGGTGACAGTCAACACCATTGAGCCACCGACGCTCTTATTGTGTAACACATAAGTGCATAGAATTCCTGTTGCACCTAGACGATTTAGTATCGAGCCTACCAACCTATTTAAACACTAGATTACAAAGCACTTAATAAAGTTATGTTTCATTTGCGTTCATTAAACAACAATAAAGCCTTAGTAAGAATTGAGCTTTACTATTTTAGATTAAAAACCAAAATATAATCAAACCCTTCAATAACGGGGAGGATTAACCAGTTGTTAGTAGTTGCGACAGTTTCTCAATGAAATGAAATATTTAAATCAATATTATGAACTTTACTATTCTAGATGAAAATCAAAATAGAATCGAACCCTTCAATATCGTGGAGGGTTAATCAAGTCCAGTTGTTAGTAGTTGCGACATTTTGTCAATGAAGAAAAATATTTGATCAATATTGCAGGGTAATAAAAACTCAATGTTTAAATTTATAAGTTTAATAAGTGTAATAAAATTGAATGAAACAAAATATATTATTATGTATGACTAATATGGAATGAATGTGGAACGATTTAAGATATACTCGACTTTCTATAAGAGAAATAAATGTATTTAATTAGGAATTTAATAAAAGAGACTATCATATATTTATATTGTGATTATTTAAAAAGTACTAATATTTTTAATAAAATTCATTTGAAAACCTGTTTCTTATTTAATCACATTATTCTCTCATAGTAAGTTTTTAAATATTGATTACAAATCTAAGTAAAACTTCATAAATTATTTTTTAAATACCAAGTTCATATAAATATATCATATAACCACAGACATCAGAACATACATTAGACTGGACAAGCCGCCAAGTTTATAGGCAGTCCCAGTGTCCCAATTTCTTTTCGGTTCTTACCTGTGAAAAGTTATTATATTTCTTGGTAAATTTACTGATTTATTGCGATGATGGCATGTTACAATTGCACAGGATGGCATTTTGAAAAAAAACGGTAATTTCTTCTCATATTCGTGCGTCTTGACTCGTCTCACAGAGCGTAAACTGGTAGCCAGTGTATGCTCGTTGAGCTTACAGTTGTCGCACTTTAAACGCGGCTTGCCCCATCTCGTGTATTGGGAAATCTGTGCATATAACTTTTAAAAGTGAGGATACCTAACTTAAAATACTTGTATTTATAATACATCAGATGATATTAAAAGAAAATTAATACATGGAACCCTCACAAAAAATATCACGAATAAAAGCAAGCAATGTTCAAATATTGTGGAATATATACCATTGAAATGATTAAGATCATACTCGAATTCACGTTACAATTGTCCAACATACATTGATTTCACAAATATTTCATATATCAACTTACATATCTATCCACAATCACGATGAAGAAATAAATACGTAAAACAGAATCGGAAGAGTCACGTCTATCGTTAAAGTGCAATGAATTACGTGTGTATAGTTCCAAAAATGCGCAAAAGCGTTCATAAAAATGTTGTCACGACACCGAAACTGCATAAAAAAGGTACACCTAACACATTTTGAGCCACGACATCAAAACTTTATAAACAATTTATCGCCATTCCAACTAGTTCCAAGGAATAAAATAGAAATAACGTTATGAAAGAGAAAAAAGTGAGCGTTTAGCACAAAACAATCGTTATTACATTCATTACCAATTAAAATTCATAATACAAAAACACGTTAATACAAATTTTAAATATGTAAAACAATTAATAACGAACATGGGAATCAAACACAATATAAATACGGTCGTAAAAGAATCGTCGTTAATGAAAGAAGCAAAAAGAAAGGCTTGGCGATTTTAATTAAAAAAATAACAATTTGATTCTTATATATATATATATATAGAAAATATGAGTGATTTACCTCAACAAGATGAAATATTTCAGGGTCATATTCATAAAAATTAATAAAATCATTCTTAAAGTTGACAGATAAAAAAAACTTCCCTTGGTACTAGTTGAAATGTGTTTTACTTAGCACACAAAAATCATACAACTACTCAAAATGATACATTTGTTTAGTTTCCATTCAATCACAGGAGTTTCCCAATTTCATGAAAGCTTAGCATTAAGCAATGTAACCTTCTTATGTTCCGAAAAGTACGATTTCGTTTCATTTAGTTGAATTCTATTTATTTTGATAGCAATATTAAAAAATGAAACAATTTACACAATGACTACATTTTACTGCGGAAATAAGCTTAAACCGCGGATAAAATCTTGGAGCACAGTAAAAGTTAGATTTAAACATCTTAGTCTTAATATAAAAGGTATAAGCCCCGATTTTCTTTATCAATACAAATTGGAAATCACAATAATCAAATAATGAAACACCTGTTTTAAAACTTCGCTGAGAACGCCGAAATCTGTAAAAAAAACTCATCATGACGAGACCTTTTAGCAGTCATCAACGAAAACATTTTTCTTTTCTTATTATATTTACGTAACATTATGTAAATTGATACAAACGGTTTTACCGAATTACGTAGTTACAGTGTAATTTCGCATCCATGAGAAGGCAACATTACCAGGATAGTGATTATATGGTTTATGTACAGGTGACCTTATGGCGAGTTCTTTAGACTAATACCTAAGTACAAAGTTGTATAGGCACAAGAAATCTCATAGTCAAAGTGTGCTTACTATTTGTTCTATAGTGCAGTTACAGTCAGCACGGAGTCACATCCAAGGAAGCCCAAGAAATCTTTGAAGATATGAAATAATAAATATTTTGAAAAGATGCAATTTTAACGATATTAAATTGCTAATAGTTCTTGCAGCAGGCGGGTCAGCACGTATGTATTATTATATTCGAGATCAAGCCTGATTATTTACTGTCTTTTCTAATGTTTGCATATCAGTTCTTTGGCATTATAACAAGATATAACAAAGATACAGGAGTTAGTAGGAAATCTCTAATTTAAAAGAGGTAATAAGATTTTTTTTAAATTTTAGTTTAAAAAGGAAAAACTTTAAAAGCAAGATCTTGAGCTTCCTCTGATTTATCACATGACTCACACTCAGGAAAAAATATTTATTCAATCGGGTTTTGGTGTAATCATTTAGGTTTTAAAGCAATCTTATCATGTATTTAAGTAAATCATTTTTTTGATTGCGGGAATCAATATTGAAATGGTTTTTTGCATCTCGATTAAAACAATTCTGTCTGATCTTTGTGATAAATATTTAACATTTATCGACGGAAAATTTATCCAATCAAAATGTTTTAGGGATTAGCAAATTCAACAACATTTTTCATCAACAAAAAACGTTTCTCATTAAATCTTCTTCAATATCAAAACATTTTGTAACGTAGAAAGATAATCCCTTTCCTCCTCTAATTATTGGAGTATAATAACGATAAAATACGTCTTTAAGAGGATTTATAAGATATATTTTTCAATTATAAGAAAGATGGGTGTTGTTAACAATATTTTTTCCTGAGTGCGTTTTTTGTTTATATTATTTTCTTAACAGTTCGATGAATAAAATTTAACAATTCAGAGCTTAAGTGTAATATCCATTGCTTTTAAAAGGTACATATTTCAAAGCAACATGTGATGTTTATAATTGATTTAATATTAAAAGAGTCTTCGCCCATCGTCCGTAATTACAATTATGATTCGTTATCTGTCTTATTTTTAATATTAAGTTAACATAACAATATTCAATAAAATGTTGGAGAATTTTTTTTGTGCTAAACTGAGGAATGTTTTATTATATCTCCAAAACGTTAACGAGTTGAACAAGTCAGGTCCATTTAAACGACAAACCACTTAGTGACTTTATTTAAAGTACATTCACAAGCTAGCTTCTTCTAGACATTTATGTATATTATACTACATAGTGATGGAAAATATCGGGTATTCAGTATTTCAGAATAGCACAAAACCATTTTCGAATGTATCAATAATATTTGTTGCTAATTTACCGTTTGTCTCTAAAAAGATATGTCCAACTGCACCAGAATATATAAAATCAACTATGGATGCATAATTTGCAAAATTTCTTCACTCTACTAATTTGTATTTCTCATATCCAATTATGATTGCCTAATTTTGACTAAAAATTTTTACAATTACACGTAGATAGTGTTAAAATATAATCTAATCTATAAATTTCTGAAACCCTAGTAACATGAAGTGGGGACATGCGTTAACTTTTAAAAGAGTTCTCTAATACTTTCCCAGCACTAACTTACGATATTTTATAGACAAAAATTGTGCTATTACAATATACAATACTCGTGAAATAGTTTCTTAATAAGGCAATGTTTTATAGACAGCACTTAAACCTAGGACTAGAGTCAAGAGATAAAAAAATACTAAGCATACGAGAGAAACACACACATCTAAATGTATCATTAACCATAAAAATATTAATTGTCACATCTTGTTATTATACAATTCAAAATGGTATTGGAAATCAGTTTATTAGCGAACCATTTTATGTAACAATTCATTTCTTACCATAATGAACACTATTTAACTTTTAGATCGATGCAAACATGTTCTGATAAAATATGAAGAGTTTCTAACTAATGCAAAAAGAATTGCTTATTTAAACGCCTACCGCAAGTGACAATGTTGCAAAGGGTTTTATTTAACTTAATGTCAATGATTTTATTCGACCAACGATCATTATATATTTGAACATTTCAACTACATTTGCTTTTCTCAAATCAAAACACGTCATAAGAAAATACGCAGTAGTTTTAAATACTGCTTCAGAGAGTATAGATATGGCTTTGTGTGTATTTCTCTCTTATGCATATGTAGAGGAGGAAAAAAGCGGAGATTTGAATCTCCACCAAAATTACTAATTAGGAGAAGAAAAAAGGGTGAAACCTATTATAATTTAAATTTTGAGCATTGTGAAGCTAAGCTCGTGTTATTGTGTAAGCTTAATTAATATCAATGTTACAAGTATACATACATATAATTTGACATCTCGTTTGACTGTTAGTCTTTGTGGGAATATTTTCACAGCCATAAATAAAATTATTGGTAAAATATCACTCAATCTTAAACAGCTGAAAGAAAGCAATGTTATAAAAGTTTCTCAGTAACAATCAAGCAACACATCTAGGAAGTATTAAGAAATCGAATGGATCATTTACATAAAAAACATTCCAAAGGTGTTAAGTATGAAAGTTCTCTAATGGTGAATAAAAACAATTACAAAATTATTGCCATTTCAAATTTTTGGCACGTTTCTGTTTCGATACAGGAATAATTTTATGAGTAGTAAACAAGATCCTTGGATTCGAAAATGCTAAAGTTCTGATCAGAAATATTTATGCAGGAGTAAAATTAATCTAAGATCAAAAATCACATACGTGTAAAATACGCGAGGACCTCGTAAATATATAAGAAAGAACAAATCAACACTAATTAATATCATACTTACAAAATGTTAGACAAAGAACAGTATATAACAATCAAGTCTCAAGCCAATACACACGGAATGTCAATCGTTAATTCATTAATTTAAATATACACGCCGAATTCCCATTTATATATAGCAACCGATTATGAATAAAGATATTGAATGGACGTCACCACAAATATCAACCAACTAACCAAGACTACAGACTGAAAACATAAGAACAGTTTGCGGTTGCAATTATAAATGTGAGTCGTTAACTTACTGCTAAAATCTACCGAAGAGTTGGTCCGTCTGTTAAAGATATATAAAAGCGTTTCATGAACTTAAAATAAAATACCCATTGAGGACACCGCCGAAGAAGCCTTGAAGCTCACTCTTATAGATAACGAAAGTAGCGGAACGTTAGTGATACGAAATACTTGTAGGCATTAAACAGCGGGAATACGATCCCAATCACAATAGAATTAGAGTTCACTTTCACGAAACATTTTACCACGTAAACGTAAACGCTGGTGGAAAGGGGTTTCGGATCAATTCATTGATTTCCAACAAGGTCGGGCTTTCAATTTGAACTTTCGAGGTTCGACAATACTAACACGGAAATTGCATCGGTAGAAATACTAACCACCAAGTACCGTTCGGAATCATTGATCTGTCGAAATTTTAAACCTCTGTTCACATTCGCGACATTATCATGAACAAGCCGTCCGAGAGCAGCTCCCGCGTGTCAGATGGCGACCCGGGACTGAGACTGGGCGCCACCGATGGCGTGGAATACGTGTCCTTGTTAAATCTGCCGAGCCGTCTGTCCGTTTCCGATGCCACCGATATCTCCTCCTCTGCGATCTGCTCCAGTGGGGAGTCTCGCAGAGCATCTCCGTTTATAGCCAAAGCGTTGACAAAGCCATGCGCGCGGTCAGGCGGCGGCTCCGTGTAGGTCTCCGTTATCGTCTCCGGCAGGACCTCGGTCGCCCGCGCTCTCCTACCGTGTTTCGTGTGCATACCTCCGGTCTCAGCATCCCTCTCCAACCTATGCCCGGATCGGGAGCGCGTCAGTTGTCTCTGCACGTAATCCTCTAACGCGTCCTCCTCGCTCTTGGTGAGATACTTGTGCAACGCTATCAGAAAGATGCCGATGGCTAGAGCAAAAAGACCTGAACAGACGAGTTCGTTGAACCAGCTGACGGAGCCGATGCTGCTCCAGGAGGTGACGTCGTCGGGCAGCCAGCCGGATCCGATGAGGAACACGCCCAGCACGAGGAAGACGACCCCGAGGTGGAGCATGCCGACGGAGGAGACGACTTCATTGTCGGTGGTTCTGGTTCTCTTGAAGCGTCGTCGTTCCAAGCTGCCAGTGGAGCAGTGGGGGGAGGTGACGCCGGATTCGGAGGACTGGAGGGAGTAGCGGCGCTCGCGGGCCCGCTGCTGTTCGGCGCGGCGCTTGCGTTCGCGGCGGATGGCGAGCGCCGAGTGCAGCCCCACCGCGTGCATCCTGCAAGCACGGCACGGGTCAGTGGCGGCCCTTAGCGCGTCCGGCCGGCGACCGCCTCCGAGCCGTGCCGTGCCGCACGCCTAACACGCTCACAGTTACTACTACTACACCACTTGTACATTTTATAGCAAAGGTGGCGCCACCATGGTAACCATCGCAATTTGTAGCAAGCGCTACAAAATATGGCGCCATTGTGACATATTCGGTAACTGGGAACTGTGAACGTGTTATTTTTTACAATAATAAGAAATCTTACTCAAAATACTTTAAATTGAAAAAATTTTTGTACGCAGTAAACTATTCAGTTATTCAGACCAGGTGATACAAGTTTATGAATGATAGATTAATTATATTAGACAAATTAATATGATTAATAATTAAATATTTGTATGGTAGCTTCAGATTTTTAGTTGGTATACGAGTACAAGTTAATACCAGTACGAATTTCCAAAATAAACGATATGCATTGACTTTATCAGAGCTATAAGTCTGCTTTTATCTGCGATAAGCGTATATGCATTTTAAGGATTTGATGCGATGCATTTATATATTAGAAACTTGTAGTATTTATTTTACCTGTGATAATAGTTATCAAAACCTTAGGTTAGTATAGCTTAAATATACTAAGGTAACAATTTAATGAAATGTTAAGATTTGATCGTTACTTTCATGCTAAGCTTTGTATTTTATGGAGTATGGGAATATTTAAATCCTGTATTTAGCTGACTGTTACTGGCTTATTGGCTTATAACGTTAAACCTTGCGCTGTCAAAGCCCATTACAAAACCTCCTGAGAAACATGGTCATACATTAGGGATGATCGATATTCATCGATGTTGAATAAACATCGATATTTTAATATTAATCATCGATGTTTTAACATCGATAGGTTGACATCGATATCATCGGAACATCGATGTTACCTGAATAAAATATCGAAACGTGAATTATACTTTTGGGCGTGGTCTAGCTTTCAGGAGGTGTAGTAATTTGAAGCTTCAACTAAATATCAGTAAGTATTGCAACGTCATTAGCAGATGACTATCAAGTTTCAACTATTTTCCACTAGATGACACTTATCAAAATGATCGGAATAAAAAACAGTGCCAATAAGTTTATTTCAATTTAGACGGAACGGAACAGACTGAAAGAAAAACACCTGTCAAAGTGAATTTTTTTACAGTGTCCCAAAAATTCTAGGAATGTGATTTTTTTCTTATGATATTCGTGATTTCTAGGTGTCTCAGTAAAAGGGCATTTATCTAATAATTAAAACTTTGCATAAATATAATATACAGTTCGATTTGTTTACAAAAACATCGATGTTTTAGAAATATCGATGTCTTTCGATCGATATTTATCGTACATCGATACTTTTGATTCGATGGTAAGATCGATGTCAACATCGATGTTTATCTAATATCGATCATCCCTATCATACATACATTTTGAAATTATATTTTGCGAAATGTTTTTTAACTAAGGTTATTGTGAAAACAGTCATTATTATTCTTAGTCTCAAATTTAAATGTTATCGCTTATTACGGTTATTAAGGACCATCACCACTCCCCAACAATTCGAAGGTTGTGAAATATTCAAACAATGGCTCGAGTACGGCATGGGCCATCAAGCCGGAAAAATTTAAGGATAATGAATAAGTATTTGGTACCATATATTATAGGACGAATATAGGTAACTGTTTAATGAGAATAACGGTTTGGCATAATAAAGATTTAGAACAAGTTCATTCTATTGAAATGACTACAGCACATGGACATAAAGCCTTGTTGTGTAAACAATACTTTTTTAATAATTATCAGATTCCTAAAATGAGAATAAATCTAGAAGCTTTTGGTAGACCAACATTTTAAAGGAAATCAAAAACCGAAAATAGGTTTACATATTAATGACATGCAAGATAAGATAATTTTTGATGACTATACTTTCAGCAAAATGGACGTTATCATCAGCTTTATTAATGACAAGAGAAAAGTTCCCAACGAGGAAAACAGTTTACTCAGAGGCTACTAAATCGTTTAAGGGATTATTTACTGTTAATTATCCCCGTCTTTGATGAAAACCAGAAGCTTTGAGCCGTAACGCCGTATTCGGAGTATTCATTTCAAAAACATTAACTTAATGACATCCCCTAAAATGTATATACTCAAGGCGAAAATTTTACATGTTAGAATTCTAGTAAACAGTTATCCTATGTATGCGTTGACAGTTAAAATAACAGCTCCTAATTACTGTAGACCACATTTTCATATAGAGATTAGAGTTCTGCAGATAATTTCTAACATTGTGGTCAGTAAGAGCTCAGTCGAGTTTTGAGCTTTGGGCTTTTAGCTTAAGCGAACAGAGATTATTTCCAATATTCAAAAGGTTCCAGAGTGCTTTGAAGAACCTCTTAGATTAGTAAAGACTCGCGTATAATTCAACGAGAAACTCGTGTTTCTCGTTGAATTATACGCTTCACAGGTGAGTAAATAATTAAATATTCAAGGGCCCGTCTACTTTAGGATAACATAAGTTATGGTTTGGTATAAAATCTAAATATTTCAAGCATAAATGTAAACTTGAACAGTATATACCATATTATAATTTGGCTATGAACATAATATTTATTAATATATCAACCGCTGAAATAACAATTGCGATGACTATAATCCGGGTACACATTAAGATATCTCTTCGAGGTCATTCGACGTCAACGAAAAGGAAAATGGTCATGATCAACCGTCATCAAGCAAAGCAACGTCACCAAGGGTTCCGGGTTCAAACCCCGGGCAGAACAAACATTTGTGTGCATGGTCATGTCTGTTTGTATTGGTTTGGGCGTTTTCTATGTATAATATGTATGTATTTACAAAAAAAATATATAAGTCGTTTATTTGTTGTCTAGTACTCATATTATAGGCTAAATGCTTAACTTGGGACTAGATAGCGCTATGTGAATGTAAGTGGATATTAATTTATGTTAAAAGTGGAATATACTTTACAATATTCCACTTATTACGTACTATAGTCGACAATCAAAAGCCAAGTATGAAAATACTGAGCACGTGACATATTTGTTTTCCCGCCACCGGAGTCAGCAAAGTCAATTAACGCAGTAACTGATGCGGAGCGGATTGCGGCCGAGCGTCAGGCTTCGCACAAAAGCAGAGTGCCTTTCAAACTTACATAGCAGCACGTTTCTCGATTCTATGCAAAAGGAACGAAGTAGGTGCTAGTGTACTACCCTGGGGAAGCCCATTATTACGGGAGTTCCATTACTTACACGGGAAACTAAAAGCGGAGAACCTTTGCATTAATTATGCTTTAGTTAGATCGTTTACGAAACAAAGAAAACCTGTGTTTTTATATGCTTTAGAAAGTAATAGAATTAGTAACTTACGCCTGAAGAGTTAGAAACAAAGAAATCGGTGTTATTTGTATGCTTTTATGGAAAGTAGTGGGATTAGTTACTTACGTCTGAAAATTTAAATGCATTAACTACGAGTGCATGTTTAATTTTTTTTATTGTTTACTAAATAAACGTTTTTTAGCGTCAAGCTGTATGAATTTGGTTGTTTTTGTACTCGGGACTTAATTATCGGTACACAATACATATAATTATGTAAGAACTATTAACTTTCAAAATCGTATCCACATCACATTATTACGATGTCTAATTGTGAGTTTGATAGAATTGTTTTTTCCTAAAGTAACAAACTTATAGTGTCTGATATTAACTCTGAATTATGTTCACATTTTCCGATTTAAACTGGTTTTAGGGTTCCGTAGCCAAATGGCAAAGAAATGGAACCCTTATAGATTCGACAAGTCTGTCTATCTGTCCGTCCGTATGTCACATCCTTTTTTTCTCCGAAACTATAAGCACTTGGCCAATTTTTATTATTATGGCAATCTCTGCTTCTTCCAAAAATTAGTACTACATTCGTTATATACTTCTTAAAATATAGTACTTCAGCCTTTATAGCACTAGTGCTAACCTATTCGAGTACGCGCCTGGAGTTTCATTAACAAATCCGATAACTCCTTATTCCATCGCGCCACTTTGTCTTCAAGGACATCAGGGCTAATCCTATTATTCCTATTATCACAATGACACTCGAACGCGGATTGGAATTTGTGATTTCTGAATAGCTTTCCGGTTAATGTTATTAAATAAGAGTCATTATGTTTGATAAATTTTGATTCAGATCCTTGAAATTCAAACTCTATCTTTAAACTTTTGCATGGCTTTGGATAAACTTGTTTACGTTGCTTTGTAATGTAAATAGTTAATTTTGAAATCGAGAATTAAGACTTTATAACTTTCTTCTAGCAATCAACCTGATATCTATTTTATGCCAGAGTATGTGTCAGAATCCAGAATGTTCCAGAATGGTGGAAGCATTATTCCTTACAGAATTTTTGTTGATCAGTGATGTGTAAAAGTGCTAAGTAAAGTTAGCAAAATGTGACCAGTTGATGCTAGTGTTTGACCTATGAGGTCTGAAATGCGAAACAATTTGAACTATATTCAGCATGAGACTTCTCGAACGAAAATCTTGACATAACAATGTCTTAAAACACTCATTAACCGTTTACCGTATTGATACTGAAACTCATTTGATACATTTAAAACGGTCTAAATAATGCATTAACATGTTATGTCGTTATTGTACGCTACGTTTATCAGGCAGGTGTCACTAGCAGGTGGTTTCAACAAGTTGGCTCGAGTCGTCTGCCGTTGCTTGGCATAAAGCCAATCAGAGAACTGCACAATTGTATTGGATTTTCACTTATCACAAAGTTTAGAATTGGTTTTCAACTTGGTCGCGACAAGCGGATGTTGGATGGTTTTCAACAGTTTTCTTTACGGTCACTTGTCGAAGAGCAAGAATGATTTGTTTTTATTTGTTTTGTCAAATAAAGCAATTTTCTTTCTTTCTTTATTCTTTAGGTTTTAAAGGTATAGATTATACAGTTGTTAATTTTTAAATTAGTTAAATATCGTATGAATTAAATATAATCCTGACTGACTGATAACGTCCTTTTAGACCTAAAAATTTTCATTTTAAGAACGAATGATGTTACATATTTTTCTCATGATAAACATTCATTTCAAATTAAAAATCTGTATTATATAAACATAAATATTTGCAGGTTTTGTATTGAGTATAAAGACCCAAAACTTTATCTAAGTAGGTATTTATTTGTTACCCAGTATCGACCCTGTTTAACCTGTTGTTTAATATTGGCTATGATATTTAAAAATGTGATATTTTGAATTTCAGCTGGATCAGAAATTACTAATAATTTACTTAGAAAATTAGTCATGGAATGCATTCAATTATTATATTTTGATTTCTGAATTACATATTTTTGAAAATGCCTCCAAAAATTCACCTGCAAAAATGTTAATGCGTAGGCAGCTTCGGTATTTCCACAGTAGAAAGATGGTATTTCCCGGATAATGTTGTCCAATAACAACGGAATTATATTTAATCCCTACGATCGCTCAGTACCTGATGGATCGTTGTTTGTTTGGCTCGGATGGCCGGCGTGATCGCTCATGTATCGCCCATAAATCATCCTGACTCTATGATTGTGTGTATGTGGGGTTTTGTTGACAATGACATTCGCATTTCGATGGAGTTGTGGGAGTTAATTGGCTCTTTTAGATACAAAATTGCGAAGCGTTATTGGAGGGGGAATAAACATTATTCAATGAAATGAGGAATCTGGTGCGCATGTGCACGTAATGTTTAGGAGTGACTTTGATCAAAGGTTTCCAGACCTTTTTTTGTTTGGTACTTTTTTGTCCCGTTGCAACATTTAATTGCAATTAAAGATTAAAAAAGATAGTTCTAATTTAAAAACATCTCTTTTCATGTGAGTTTAGTGATTATCAAAACTGCCCTGGTGTTAGAGTATCCAGTACTGACTGATTTTCAATACTGACTGTCTTATGAAATGTTTCACGCCATAAAATGTACAAGAATGGTACTCCTAAGACTCAAGAACATAATTTAATACCTGGCAAATCTCATGATATCGTGGAGAAAACCTTTATTCCAGCGGTGATCTCTTAACGGTTTGACAAATGAACCAAATTTAACACTACTTTGCGTACAATATTCAAACCTTATGCCAGAACGTTATCTTAAAATCATGATCATATAAAATAATGTACTTTCAACGAAGAACATATTTTCGTTTAAAAACGACTTAGTGAAGATCCGCCAAGACGCCATCGATTCTATAGAAACAAACTGAAAATAAATGAAGACACAGCACATCAAATACAAAAACGCATTAATCTCAATTCAAAAGTATTCAGGATCAATCAGTTGAGATCGTAAACATTGAGTTTTAAAAATAAGATATCTTGGGATACACATCGCCATATTATCATAGTATTTACTAAACGACTGAGTTGAACTATGTGACTTAGTGTTCGAGATTAAATAGACTTATACAAACAGATATAATCTTGTACAAAAGTTTTGTGCTACACTCATGAGAGTTTCACAAGAGCTCGCACAAATTGGACCACAATAAATACGAAAGTCGCAAGACAATTACCATTTATCCTTAACCGGGCATCATCATCATCAGCTCATTAAACGTCCCCACCGAGAGGCACGAGCCTACCACGTCACGCGGGCGCAGTGCGGATTGGTCGAATTCACGCACAAACTTTGAATCACTTCGCAGGCGTGCGCGGGTTTCCTCACGATGTTTTCCTTCACCGTAAGAGCGTCGGATAGCGTACATATAATTTTGAAAAATCGAAATTACATAAGTGCGTGGCGGGATTTGAACCTGCGCCCTCCCGATCGGAAGGTAACAGTCCACACCACTGAGTCACAGACGCTCTATACCTGTAACTGGCATAGAATTGTCATATTATTTGGTTCAAGACTGAAGAATGAAGAAAAAAGATCAAAGTCATGTGTTCTCTTATTGGGCAGAAGCAAACGTATAGGTTATGTAATCATAATATTTTGGGAGCTAGGTAATAAACTGATCGAATATTATAGTATGTATTTTATCACTCGATTTATATCAAAACTAAAAATAGAAAGTACCAAAGAAACGCATTTTTTCACGTATAGTGAAACAACAGCGTTTGCGTCATGCCGTTTACCTCTAAAGTAAACAAACTGCGCGGTAACTCCCACTCGGGCGTACCATTCCAAAAACATTAGAATTCAATTTTAACTTCCATCTGTCCTTTGCACATAAAAAGGTAATTAAAGCCGCTAATAGAATATTCATCTCGTTGAGTTTGTGTTTTCGTGTATGACAATAGGGTTCGATTTTGTACGGCTGTAAAAATAATGTTAGAGTGAACACAAAAGGGATAACCACTTGCATCATTTGTGCTCAAGCATAGTCAATAATGCTCATCCGGGCGTTAGTTCTCAACGACTCTGCCGCCCTGGTAGACTGTGATAAGTAATTTCAATAATCGTTTCCCGCGTTCCAGTTTCATTTGAAGTTTCTCTTTGTCACTTTTTTATTTTTTGCTTGTAGTATTTTATGGAAAATGTTAAATATTTTTGAAAATCACCAAAAAATATTAAAGGGATAGGATAGATTGCGTGCCCGAAACGAGTTTATAAAACGTGTAAAATTTAAACAAAATAGGATTTTTTGGAGTTACAAAATATTTTATCTTGAAAAACTTGTAGAGAGCAGATATAATACCTACCTAGATTAATAATGTAATGCAATTTCATTAAGATTTTATGTTTTTCACTTCTAGTCAAAGAATGTTATGAAAATAGTTTCGGTTTTTTGCTAAAAGGTTTAGAAATGTCTCACTCTGAAAGTACATATTTCCATGTTAAAAACTATAATGTGCATTGGATTTCATTGTTTTATTTGATATCCCATGGTTAAGCTGAAGGCTGATGGATGTCAACTGCCAAGGTTCGGCGCGCGTGTTTATCATTAGGGAAGGCCTACGTTCAGCAGTGGACATATTAGGCTGTAATTGTAATAACAGATACAATTATAGCCGCTGCGTACATCGAAGGACTGAGATATATGGCGCAAAATACTGTACCCTCCTATTAGCCTCGGCTAATAGTGCATTCATTTGTTAAAATGTTATGAGTATACAGGACGGTCTGGGCTCACCTGCTGGTAAGTAATACGCTTGACCATGACAGAGCGGCATTAAAGGAGACCAACAAATGATAGACAGTTATTAGCCTCGATCAATGGCGCACTGCGCCCGTCACCCGAAACAACAGATTTTAGGTCTTTTATAGGTAATAAATAGCTACAGTGCTCTTATATCGAAACACAAAAATGCATAACACTCCTGTTTCACGGGACGATATCAGGCACTGCATTGGTACCTACCAAAATCCCTGAAATAACGTAGTGAAATATTTTCCGTCGTGAGTTTCAAGTTACGATAGGGTTTCTTGTAAGAATGTCTGCCGTAAAATATTTCCATTTCCTTGTCCCGTTTTATATTCAGGGAGTTTGACCTAATTCTTGTACTTTGTACCGAGGGTCAATGGCCAAAAATCGTCCTGATGTCCGGGATGGATGAGGTTCATGCCCGTCATGTTCTAAACAAGAGTCAATGCCTTATAATCAGCGAAACAAAGGATTCCATCTGTCTGCTTTGTGGTGATTGATAGTCTATTAGTTGAAATTCGTGTTATATTGTTTAACGTAAACGTGAGTTTAATGCACGAATCGCGTTAAAATACAGTTTCATTCTAGAAAAATAAAAGCTTACACGATGCTTTGATAATAATGAAATACATTATTTATTGGCAAAATGTAGCACTAGTTTACAAAATACTGGTTAGAACCTATAAAGAGCACTTCTCACAAAATATTTTTGTTATTTTCTGTTTATTAAATTAAACTACCTACTTATTACTTGATTCAACCTGTTATTTATTTCTCTTTCTACTTCATTTTAAGATAATATCCAAAAATTGATCAACTCACCATTTATTGAACAATTTCAAGGATTTTGTGAAAATCTTTATAAAGTTTTTTTTGAGAAATAGATTGATTTCTTTTAGGGTTATATCAAGGATTTTCGTTATTACAAAGAAACGCCAGATAGAACCAAGGATCGTTAAGATAAGGCTTATACCGTAATACGTCTCTCTCGTCTCGAAATACGAGCAGCTGCGGATAAGCTCCCTTGGGGAGAAGTATCTTACTCAATAAATGGAAATAAATAGGTTTCTTAATAAAAATATAGTATAATCGATTCAATTTATTGGCAGCTCGTTAAAAATAACATCACCCGATTATAGGATTTCTTTCGACACTGCAAGCTGAGAAGTCTACGCAATTCAGTTTACAGTGATTCTTTAGTTGGAAAATCACACTTGACACTACGTGGAACTTGAACCCATTAAGATGCAATCTAAAAACAATAAAATCCATGGGAATAATATAATAATTGGTACATAGAACGTCAATGCAATGCCACCCTCAGCCCTATGAAAAGACGACTTGCGAACGTTCACTGATGGAGGATAAAGAAAGCGGAGGACTGGCAGGCGCAAAATGGAGGCGACCTATGTCGAGCAGTAGAGGTGACTGAAGGAAACCAACATAGCTATAAATATATTAAAAATAGATTTTATCAAATATGATCTTGTCGGAGACATTCACTGTCACTGAACATAAAGCCTTAAAAACCAGCTCAGTATTTCTAACCACAGGTAAGGTAACGTTGTTAAAAAATATAAAAGCATCAGTTTGTCCACACAATTCTCATTATTCTGGCAGATGCATCATAATTAATGCAGACGACAAGCGGCAAGTGTCTAGTTCCAGTTGCAGACTCAGAATATTTATGGCGGTGTGTATAAATTATTGTTTCATTGCAGGTGAATGAAGCCAGACGTTAACAAACAATACTGGGTCCTTGTTTTCATTTT
>PQWD01002359.1:0-45888 GCA_019425675.1 Leucinodes orbonalis
TATTTTGACTGAGCACTGGAAAATAGATGCAGATGATCTCTGCAGCTTCACTGGAGCTTTCTTCACTGTTAAGCATTACTTGTGCAATACGATTACCTACTCTGGACGGTAGATCAAATTAACCCATTAAACGACGGAATTAAGACAATAGATTTTATATTGTGTCTGGCGCCTTAGTTTCATTGGCGTCAAAGGGTTAAACTCCAAAAAAAGATCTTCCCAAAACATGGTTATGGGAAGGATAGGCCGTCCCCAACATGCGTGCCAATGATAAATGTTAAAACATCCATCCTTAAAAGTATCTGGAACCAATATCTAAAAAACCTTCGCACAAATCCCAGTACTCTCAAACGAGCTCACTGTCATTGTACACAAGTAAAATACAACCCTAACCGTCATCAATAACCGAAGGCATCGCAACAATCACCAATGTAATCTATAAATAAATTCGATCACTTGACAGCTTGCGTACACGCCCATATATGTTATCAAGTCGCTAAGGAGCATCGCCAAAACAATGTAATCACCCGGCCCATATGAAAACATCCACGCAACTCGCACTGCACGCCCGTCATCGCCACGCACTTGGTACGTGCACCGGTGATAACTTGAATTGGTGCTATTGCAAACAAACTTTATATCTATAGACGACAAAACTATTATCGAATGGCAAATTATTAGAACACGTGATTCGTGTGTCAAAAATTACGCTTGTTTTAAGTTTATATTTAAACTGAACACCCTATTGTAGATTTAATTGGACCAGATATCAGAACCGAAGTTTTTTATTATTGTTAATTATAATACCTTTTATACTAGTTGACTACCTAAATGAAAGAAATTCAAATAAAAAAGTGATGCAGGTAGAGCTGCGAATTTCAATTTCACATAGAATGAAGTCTTAATTTTTAAAGACAAATACTAACTTGATAACCAATATATAAATTATTATTCAGTTTGAATGAAATGAAAAGTTAAATTAACATTAATCCCTAACCATATGTTCCGTATGTGTTCATATATATACTAAACGTGCAATTTTGTTAAGCTGACTGCTGATTTTTCTTTTAATCAAATACCAACATAATAATAAAAGCTTTCAAAGCGACATTGTTTTATGTAATAAATCATTCCATCTATTAATTAATACCCTACAGCTGTTTTTAAATGATTTAATAAGTAAACACAAGCCAATTAGATAGATTTATTTGTTGTATATTCCTTTAATCAACTCAAGTGTCAGCTGATCACTAGCACGTTTGACCTCGACCGATGTTGCATTACATCATTTCACGATAAATATTGATAGGTACTCAATCATCCCACGGGTGTATAACGAATGCTAGAGAAGAGCAAGAATTAACATCGGAATGTTTAAACTGCTTAGTATTTATTTAAACAAAACAAGTAGAGTTCCTTCCTTATTATGCTTTTTTATGTTATAAAGTGATCACCTGATGGTAAGTGACACGCTTGACCATAACTGAGCAGTATTAAAGAAAACATTAACTGTATAAAGTTATTGTTTTCCGTCAATACCGCCCTGCGCCCGTCCCCCGAAACGAAGGTTGTTAGGTGTTAGCTCTCAAAGTCCATTGCTACTCTATAGCATCTACTAAAATCTTCTAACGGCTATTAATCCTCCGTGAAGGTTCAATGGCGGGGCGAAAAATGCTTGTTTGTTATTCAGTTGGAAGTACGGACAGGCGAGGTTGACTTTTGCTCCGAGAGATGCTCACACTTCTTAGATTTTTAATTCCTTAGTATGGAAAACGAGTAGATAATTCACGAGATGGTAAGTGATATCACAACAACCCATGGACACTTATTAGACCAAAGGAATATGAGTAGGGAGTAGTTTTGGCCTACGGTAACCTCGCTTGAGAGCGAGATATAAACGTAGTATAAAAATAAAGTTATCTTTCGTGCTCACATACAATAAAAATATTAATAGATACCTGCGTCATGCATGACACACTATTCATATTCCCGTTATCTTATTAGAAAATGAATTACAATAATAAAAAGTCACAATAAGTTCATTCCCTTTATATCTCTCGTCTAAACTGGTTTGAGTTTGTTTTTATGAAATGTGGGGCAAAAGAGCATATGATTCACCTGATGGAATGAGCCGTCCATAAATGTTTGCAAGACTAGAGATTATTATATTAAATACGAGTATATAGTACGTAGAACCAATGACCGATGGGGCGTAAATGTTCTCAAGGGCGTTCACGTAAATTAAGAACAAACGCTTCTAGCCCAGTATCCCCATAGCATGCTGTATGGCGAGCCTGTGCTCGGCAGCTAGAAGTTATCATTAACATCTGCTCATTATAATGTCCACACCGAGAGGCACAAGCCTACTTGTATCGGGTGATTAGGCCTTAATCGTCCACGCGGGCCCAGTGCGGATTGGCCGACTTCACGCACAACCTTTGAATCTCTTCGCAGGCGCAGGTTTCGTCACGATGTTTGCTTTCACCGTAAGAGCGTCGGATAAACGTACATATAATTTCGAAAATTCGAAAAGAAATTGGAACTTGGCGGGATTCGAACCTGCACCCTCCAGATCGGGAGGTCCACAGTCAGAAGGAACAGTCCACACCAATGAGCCACCGACGTGTTGGTAGACTTAACCCATACTAAAAACAATTATAAAAACTAAATAACGACAGATAATAAAATACATTCATTCATCCACTTTATATTATTCAACGCATAATGGAGCAAAAGACGATGGGTAAAATGATGGAAAATGACGTCAACATCGATAGACATTTGCAATACCGGAGACGCAAAGTGAGAGAGATGGTAAAGTGAGTACAAGGGTTCCGTTCATATCAGAAAAAGTAATATATTAACAATAAAATCCTTTGACCCTGATTCGCATTGTACTCAATGCAACATACATATATATGCAACCGATAGTGACCACTTGCGTATGAACCGATAACCGCGACCTGAATTCTGTGAGAAGTTTGCAGAGGTTCACTTCAATGCGTACTTGCCCGTGACACAATTGAAAAATATATATTATAATATAACATATGTATATATATTGAAGAAGCAATGGGCTAGTCACGTATGTGGCAGAACCAAGGGTTCTTGGAGCAGACGAGTTCTGTAGTGGAGACCACGTTTTGGCAAGCGTAGTGTAGGATGCCCTCCGGCCCGATGGACCGAGGACTTGCGGAAGGTCGTTGGTGGAGGCTGGATGAGATAGGCGGAGGACCGGGAAATCTGGCGCAAAATGGGGGAGACCCAGCCCAGCAGTGGACTGCGATAGGTTGAAGAGAACATACACAACATGATTTTGGTCATTAACAGAAATAGCGGTAAGAAGCAAATGTTACGCAATGTTACGATGTTTTAATGGATTTTGGTACTTCTACAATTAAGTTTAATGTTCGCCTAATCTATTAGGTCTTACTTAAGGAAACGGCCCACAATGTCCCAAAAGAGTTTGTATTATTTTAGCTGTATACTATTTTAAACGATGTAGGTATCACGTTTCATTTAGTAGTGTTTGTAGTGCACAGAAATAGAGAGGAAACAGGATTCCATTATTTAAGACTAAACAGTTTTTCGAAAATAAAACCCTATTTGCCCGATAATTGGTCAATACTGTAATTATAACACAATACAATACAATGACTTGTGAAAAACTCAATGTAATACTAACCTACTTAAAAGGAGAGGTTATCAATGCAAAGAATGATTATTGACATCGCTACAAACTCATATATTCACATTTCCAGAAGGACTTGTATGTAAGCAAAAAAAGATGTTTTTTATCCAACTCTTTAATTTTTGGGCTTTCATTAAAGTGACCTTTTACCGCCAATGACGCCTTGAGGCGCCAAACACAATAGATTTTCTATTGTGTCTGGATTCCCGGCGTTCAATGGGTTAGGATATTGTCACTGATGCCTTGAGCTTTTGCTTTGGAGCCTTTTTCTTTGAACAAGTATCACAAGTATGTACCTGGAATACCCATAGAGGCTGAGTACTTATGTGGTTACGACATCCGCTGGATGATCATTTGGATATTAATAATCTTATCAACGTCGCAAATATTGATGGCTATAAAAGTGAGGAGTGATGTAGGAGTGCCACAGGGAAGTGTACTGGGTCTTTTCCTTATTACCTATGCATCTTAATTAATTCCGTAATCATCATTATAAGTAGGCTATGAATTTTAAGTAATACTAGTTATAAATTGATTAACCTGGTCAATTTAAGTTGATTATCTATGTACTCACCATTAAAGTAGAATTTTAATCTGTTGGCGTAGACGTTGGTGGTAGGTATACCAAGAAGTTCGGCCACCGGCTCTATCAGACTCCTGAAGCCACCAGAAACCAGGTACACAGTCACTCCTCTCTCGTGTAGCTCTTTCACTAGATCTCTGCAAATAACAACGTCAAACTTTAATAAGTTTATTTACATGATTGTTGGTTACTCTTTCACGCAAAAACAACTGATTGGATTTCAATGAAACTTTACAATAATATAGCTTATACGTCAGAACATATGTGCTACAACACATTTCATTACGTAGAACAAAGCCAATGTTCATATTATTGTTTTTGCTTTCATGCAAGTAATGAATCAAAGAATCCTCTTTTATTTTCATGATTATTTTTAAATGAATGAGATCATATGTCGTACCTAAAATAATAATATATTTAACAATTCATCGATATCTTCACTTCAATCCAAATTATCGGAGAGTAGTCAATCCGCCCAACAAATTCATTGCGTATAAAAGCAAGACCTTAAGATATATATTACCGATTAGCTTATTGTGGTCTAGCCAATAACAAGCATGTTTTCACCGACTAGAATTAGTCTGTTTATCCATATCGTACAGCAGAAAACATTAGAAAATAGTTGTTTATACAACAACAAAGTAATTCTAACTTATTATATGATTGAAAACATTACTTGTATGTTATCTATCATATTTATACAAAGTAAATGGACTAATTATATCCGGAGTTAAGCATAACTAGATGAAAGTGGTTATTCTGGGCACAACAGCTAAAATGACCCTTTGGCAGACTGATTTATCTTGCTACTGCTGTTAGAAACATTTAAATGTTATGAATGCGCGTGATCTGCTCACGTGATTTATACATGGTAATAATAATATCCACCGACTTTTATACATCACCACCTAGTCCCAATTTAAGAGCAACAAGCTCGTAACGGATATTAACGAACTTTATTTTTTTTGTAAATACATCTTTCAAATAGGTTCATAGAAAATACCCAGACTACCACACATGTTCATGCACAAATATGTTTGCAATGCACGGGGATCAAACTGGATCTCCATAGTGTAGTAGCAGACTTCTCGACCATTACACGATATGATAGAAAAATCATTATCAGCTCATTAAACGTCCCCACCGAGGGGCACGAGCCTACCCTTAACAGGTGTAAAGGCCTTAGTCGTCCACGCAGGACCAGTGTTTGTTATAAAAATCATATTAGTAAGTAATGATCCGATTCTGTTGTATTGCGTCTTTTATACATAAAGGTATTTAAAAAATATAATTAAATCAAAAATAATCTGCATGTAGATATAGAGATTTAATTAAGACTAACAATGCCGATGGTGCAAAATGGAGAAGAACTATTTGCAGCAGTGGACTGTAAGAGGTTGAAGAGAGCGAGAAAGATACCAATGGCTTATATAATTCAGTTCTAACATACATGAAAATAAAAGTAGAAATATCATACGAGAAAAAAAAGAACAGTAATCAAGAAAAAAATATTATATCTTTTATTGACGTGGATGGAATGTAGCTTAATTTATTGTTATTTATAACCTATTGACCTACATCATAACATCACGCAGTAGGTGCATGTTTCAATTATTAAGATATATTTTTTCACATATTAAAAAGTTTCCAAATATTTTATTTTAATTTTCAACATAAACACTGTAAGTATAGGCAGGGTTTGCTAATAACTGTCTATAAAAAAAATGATCGTTAAATCGCACAGTAACCAGAGATAACACTTTGACATGCGACGTAAAAGCAGAAATAACCAGTTCAGGTCGTGTGCTATGTTTATTTGCGTGCGATATGGATAATTTACATTCGATCTCTCATAATTGGGTATACCGAGCCTTAGAAATATATTATCTTTTTATCCAGATGACAATACTAAAAAACCTACACCAACCATTTGCATAATGCTGAAATATCTATTGTAGAAGACTTTGAAGGGTCCTTTGTATTTTTCGGTTTATTTGCATTTAAATTATTAATGTTCAGATTACCTTGAACCGTATTTAAATGATTATGAATCATGAAAACTTTTTAATTTCCTAGTCAATAAGCATATTATAGTGTTACTGATTTTTAATGAAAAATTATTTAATGTGATATTATTAATGTCAAAATTTGCGATCGACACTAACTTATTATTACATTGACTTATTTTAGAGTTATATTAATTTTAAAATTATTTAATGTTGACTTTGTATTTTATTGTTTAATTAATGTTCTTTTTTTTTTTTAACTGACATGCTGTTGACATTGATATGTATTGTATTCACTCATTTATGAAATTTTGGATTATTTTTAAACTTATCTTGACATATTACATATTTGTACGCCTTTCAGAGGCAAGACATTAGTGATACTATTGTATAATTGTTCCTGAGTGTATGACCTATGTTTAACAAATAAATGAATTGAATTGATTGAATTGAAACACTGCTTCTATTTTTTCTGACGGTATTAAAAAGAAAAAAACACTTTTATATGATGATCGATATATTATTAATATTCAATAGTTATTTTAACTACTTATTTTATGTATTAATATTCATAGTTATTATTAATTAACTTATTTATATGTTTTTGTACCTTCACTATGATCTCCGTGCTGAAATTTGGTCATGATGGCGTTGTATGAATGTCTGTACAAATTATAACCTGCAGCTACTAAAATAAATATAATAGAGCGTCGGTGGCTCAATGGTGTGGACTGTCGTCTTCCTACCGAGAGGGCTGAGGTTCAAATCCCGACACGTACCAATGTGTTTTCGAATTTTCCAAAAGACATATACGTTATACGACCCTCTTACGGTAAAGGAAAACATCGTGAGGAAACCTTCTTGCACGCCTGCGAAGAGATTCGAGAGCGAAGGTTGTGTGTGAAGTCGTCCAATCCGCACTGGGCCCGCGTGGACGACTAAGGCCTAATCACCCTATACGGGTAGGCTCGTGCCCCTCGGTGGGGACGTTTAATGAGCTGATGATGATGACTAAAATAAATATTAAGTTAAATGTAAAAATCAACAATACTCACGCTACTCCAGGTGTGAGATGTACAGGAAACTTCTCGATATATTCTCTAACCTGGCTGACGGAAGGTCTGATGATATCTAGCCTCTTCTTTAACGCTTCTTGGAAAGTCATGCTACCACCCATAGCTTCTGCCGTTCTGTCGAACAAGTGACTCAATAAGAATTCAGTAATATTTCGTAACATATAGTACGTGCGCATTTGGTTGGGCTCTTGACACTATAAATTTGAATTTGAAATAAGTCAACTAATTACAAAACTGATTATGGTTGACGTGCTTGAAAAATAAGCGATTTCCATCCGAGCTAAGTACGAGTATTATACAATTATCCAAATATATATATATATATATTTATTTAACAATAATTATATGTAATTTAATATATGTATATTTAGATAATTATTTAATATATATAACTCAAAGGTGACTGACTGACATAGAGATCTATCAACGAACAGCCTACACTGGACCGTATCGGGCCGAAATTTGGCATGCAGATAGATATTATGACGTAACATCCTCTAAGAAAGGATTTTCATAAATTTTACCCCCAAGGGGATAAAATAGGGGATGTACAATAATAATTCCTTTCTCAGTGTTCTACTCTAAGATCTTTAACAGCCAGCTGTTTTTTTAATAAAGCTGTATGTATCATTTATGTTCAATGAAGAAATAAGTTCAACTAACAAATAATCAGGTGATGGAGGAAAACAGATAGCAATTAGATAACGGAGGAGTTTCCACGGTTATGACATCAGTAAATTTTGATAAACATATTAAAAACATGAACTAGTTTTATCGCCATTTGTTGATGTTGTTGCCACGCGGGTGAAAATACTATTTATTTAACAGATATTTTTTCATGTGCATCATAGAATTGATAGACTTATGAATCTAAATAAATTTCGGGACACAAACCCAACACAAAAATAATAGTAAAGAATAACCCATAGTGGGTCATGTTATCATAATAGAATTTTCAGATATTCTGCATAAATTGTTGAGTTTTTGTCAAATTATTTTATATATGATGAATTAAATAAACATTTTTTTTTTACTGAAAGATGGAAATGAATTGCGTTATGGAATTTGAACAAAGAACACACAGAAAGTATGTCGCTGAAACCTCTTTTTTTCAGTGAAAGTACTACTTACAGCCTCTTGACCTCATCGCCTTTGCCGCAGAACTTGGCCAGTTCATCGATGCCCTCGTCCCGTATGACCGTGGAGTCGACGTCGAAGCACACGCAGTCCGCGTGCCGGAACAACTCCTGGACGCTCTGCTGCGGCGACATCACGCTGATCGACACCAGGGACAGGGTCTTCAATGTGGCGTATTGCAGATTGCTCTTCAAACTGCGGAGAGAAAGCCCATGTTATTCATTTGCTAACTTAATAAATAAGACAAGTGGGATACATTAATGAATTTTTAAAATGTATGATGGGCTTACTCTTGAGCACAGACTATCCTAGTGGAAGAGACGTGCTTTAACATGGAGGGAGCTTGCCCAGTAAAAGCCTATTCACTCGTTTTTTGAATGCCACAGGGTTGTATGTGACCGGAAACACAGACGCAGGCAAATCATTCCATTCATTTGCAGTACGCATAATGAAAGTAGACGCGAACGCTTAGTTCGAATTAATACCACTTAAGTATTCAATTGATAAACTGCTTTGTCTTTTACGGCATTATGGACACCAATCTAACTTTTATCAGTTATTAACTACATATTTACATAAAAAGTAGGTATATTAGTTTTTGTTAATACCAAAACCTTATCCCGGCGTGAAAAATCACGTGTTGTGTTTTATCTTTTTGGCGTCGATAAAAAACATAATCGATTTTGCTATTTAAGGAAATATGTAATTCATATTTATATTACCTATTCGGCAATTGCTTAACGTAACTGTTAAGATAATTACGATGGAGATAGTTACCTATCTCCTATACTTATCTTCAACATTATTCTTCTACGATAGTACATTTATACCTATGAGAAAAACCCAAGCATGTGATCATTTGTATATAATCTTATTATCAATTAAACATTGCAACTAAACAAATATGTAAACAGCTGACTCATATTTAGCTCTTTATCCTAGCATTCGAGGAAATCGATTAAAAGATCTTTAACACACTCAGAAAATCTTACTGTTTATTTAAATTATTTTTAAAACTACATATCAATGTTTCGTGTTTTAAAGTCGGCATTATTTTTGGAAAACTGGTTTTGTAGTTAGCAACTAGCTGACTACAACTTGTAATTCTCGCCAAGAGTTCGTCATGACTTATTACTTTAGGTAAAAAAGAGAAGAAAATAAGACATTAAAATATCAATTTAGTGAAAAACTTTGCTTGTTCAGCCGAGACAATTATCATTCTAATATACAAAAGACTGGTCGTCTTACGAACTTACATAAACAAAATTAAATCTGTACACAGGACTCATCATTTCGCGGACGATATTCCCTGAGATTTTATTTTCACGGATAATTTGGCGCGTTTTGCATGCAGTAAACACCCATTCTTTCAGGAACCCATTCTGCCAAGACCAATAGTCCACAAATGAAAGCGGTACAATACTTGAGTACGAAACAACCTTTAGTTCGTGTAAACCGCTAATATGGGTGTGTCTGGGCTGGGGGCTTGGCAGATTGGATGCGTCAAGGCCAAACCCCCTAGTTTTCGCACTGACCTCGCATGGTAGCCGTGTTGGTAACAGCATAACACCAGAAGCCAGACGAACCTGCTGTTCATTTATTGGTAAGTCTTTTATATTATTTGTATACGTAAGGCCATAACCAACTTAAAATCCAAAATGTTAAGCGGAATCAATAGAGCACCCCTTGTTAATCTCGGCTAAACATTTGAGAAGCTACACAAAGATCACATTGAAATATAAGGATCTACTTTCTCAAACTATTATAAGCGAGGATAAGAAGCAAAATCACTATACCATTATATGGCCTTTGGAAATAGCACAGTTAACTGTGTTGTTCACAGGCGGATAATTCCGGCGGATAGTTTTTGGTAAAGCCGTTATTCTAAACATTAAAATCGGTGTTTTCAGCATAGGTGAATTTTTTTGGGGCAAAAATAATAAGTAACAGTGATTCAAATTCTAACCCTATATACGTGGTTCGGGTAAACGGTTCCCTTAAATACCGTCGAATAGTTAAAAATAACTTATATTTATACAAATTTTATTTTCTTGCTCTTTCATACTTAGTTTAGTTTACTTTATAATATTCTACATTCGTAACATATAATACCATTCTTTATCTATATAAATATGAAACAGCCCATATACACGTAATATTGCGATTTTTTAGTAAATAACTTATGCAATAAGACGTTATTACAAGTCTTCGGTAAAAGTAGGGACGTGGTTTCAAATCGACCCCATTACAACAGAGAGCTGGCTTAAAAACAAGCTCCATGAATCACACCACAAAGTAAACTTGTATTCAGGCGTTGTGTTTTCGACCATGGACTCTGTTAAAATATTTATAAAGCTAACACAGATGTTTAATTTTCAATTGTTTAGGTATAAACGCAGCCTGTTGAACTTGTACAAACTTGTAAACAAAATATACCCATGCTATTTTTTTTTAATTACATGGGTACCCCTATTTCCTAAAATTAATAATTCAATGCCAAACACACTTCCAAAATAAATATTATTAAAATACTTTATAAGGAGATAATGAATTCATTAATATGAGTCAAATTTAAATATATAACAAACAAAAAAATGCATGCTTTTTTGTCAAAATGTATGATGCATGCAATATAAAAATTGTTACCTGTACAATGCCATTGCTTCAATATATTCTTCTTTTTTTAAAATAAAAAGAGCTGTTACTTATACGCAAGCGTATTGCAGACTGATATCGTATAAAGGTTAAAGTAATAAAGACCCACTTGATGGGAACTACCACGAACACGCCTCCGTCGAGTGTGATATCAGAAAGTACAGTACACTCACACCGCATTTATCGCCTTATATCCATACAAACGCAGGAGATAAGCCGTGATGCGAGCTACAAAACTTCTATCTGAGAGCTACGTACTATGAATGACGTATGAGTAGTGTCTTCATTGAAAAGACATGTGGCAGACAAGAGCCACATATGAAGTAGGGGCGACGAAACTACACATGTCTCGCTCACTCGCGATAGAAGCGTATGGAATATTTGTGGAAGAACTTGTTTTGCGAATTGCGTCGAGCGCAAAACAGATAAATGGCAATTAAGATTGGCACTGATAACATTGTTTTTTTTTTAATTATTTTAATAGGAAGGGCGTTTGCGTAATAATAAGTAATCTTGATTGAAATAGTTATTGACAAGTACCGATGTCAATTACATATTGGTCATTAAACTTGATTTGCAAATGAAATGTATAAATGAAGATTTTATGACAATTATAGAATTATTAAAATCAATAAATCTACTTTTATAAATAGGATGGCAATGAGTTGCAAAATTAAATAACAATTGATTTTAAATATAAATCAATATCTAACATTCACATAGCACCATCTAGCCCCAAGTTAAGCGTGAAGCCTGTAGTATGGGTACTAAAAAATGGATAAACATACTTACATACTTTTTTGTAAATACAAATAAAACACCACGAATCCCCCTATTGATGTGATAGCTGACGTCGTAACCATTACACCAGAAGGGTTGTCAATAAAATCAATCAATTACATTTAATATTGTTACAAAAATCTGAAAATCTGGAGATAGATTCATTTAATAAAACTACTAATAAATATTTGTTTATATCAAATCTGCTTGAATATTCAGACAGGACTTAAGTCCTTCAAACAAATATTTTGATCCTGTATTTCCCACTTGAAATTAAAACTTCGAAACTAAAATGAATAAAACAACAAAATAAATATTATTTGCTTTCATTTTATAATTTGCTAGTATTTGCTCAATTACATTTTTATTCACATTATGCATAGTGTGTATGAAAATACAATTCATAATTATACATTTTTTATTTTATTTACCAACATTTCTAGATAATGCAGTCTTATAAAAAAACAAATATATCCAATAAAGCTAGAAATATAAAAAAAAACAATGTAAATAATCAATCTATTACAAAGACAATGATTGGGTAACACCTTTATGATATTTAATGTTGATACATTAACACATTGTTTCTGACCTCGGCATTACTTATATTTGATAATATTGACTAACAGGGTTATCTTAAAACACGCATTGAATGAATGACATAGACTTCAGACTATAAATTCCCTGCTTTAGTATTAAAAGAAACTTTTCTTCATTATTATCTTTTTCAATAAGTGATATTGTCCTTAACTCATAAATTTGGTGTAAGAAATTTGAATCCTGTAATATTTACAATATTTTACATCTCCAGGATAAAACCCTGTATTGGATTGCAACTTGTACCCTTTCATCTGGGTTTTACATTTATTGCCAAACTCAGATGGCTAAAGACCTGGTGGTGATAACCATCCAAACAAACAATAGATCTTCTATTATCTTTCTGAAATAAGTCTTCAATGAGAATCACAATATTTAAAGAGACAATAACAACTTTTAACAATTCATTTATTTAATATTATTATTTATGACCTACAGAACCCAATATTCACTAATATAGTATGAAATACGATTTGATAAATAATTTAATTGATGAATATGATAGTGATTAGATATTTTTTTTAATTTTAAAAAAATATTATATTTCTGTACTGTTCAAATGTTTAAACAAGTATAATCTATTCACAAAGACATATTATTGATTTATAAAACTTACTTCAAGTTCAATAATGAGTTATCAATGACTATCCACTTCTTTTGAACCCCTGTTCACACATTAGTAGTAAACCACAACCTTTGGATGTAACCAAGTTTATGAAGAATATTCCATAATAAAACCTATTTATAACGACCAATAGAAGCTAGTAAACACTTATTTTTCAATGTCAGTAATGTTAAGTAGGTATCAATGCTATCTAGATAGCAGCCTAGCAACAACCTTGAACTAAAGAATTCTTTTACTACTGAATCATATATGTTTACTTACTTGTACTGAGTATTCGGTTATCTTATTAAAAGTAACATGCTTTAAGGACAATTTAAAATACCTAGTTGTTTAATAGTGGCAAGAGATAGAGAATTCATTTTTAATTCGAGGTTATGTTTTGGCACTTGCAGTATCCTAGCAGAAATTGTATGACTTACCGTGAGTGGTATTCAGTGTTAATTTTTTGTGTCTCCTCTCATTATACTTCAAATAAAGTGCAATTAATATTTAGAATCATGCATAGATACATGACTGGCTTCATTCAAAACAAACTTTTGTTGTCAGTTTGTTTAAGTTTACCCGTATATATATAATACTACTCTTTGCTTATGTTACTTCATTCAAATGTCAATTTGTTATCAGTGTTGCCACCTTAGTTTTAGAAAAAGGGCTTTCTGAGAATTTAAAAAGGGCTAGATACTCGGAGTATATAGTTACTCAGAGTCTAGATAGGGCTAGATTGAGCATCAAAAGATTTTCTGTTCTGAAATTGCTGAAATAATCATGCTAACAAGCCGTTTATAGAGCGTCTTAAAAAACTTTATCATGATCGATAAAATAACAAAAAAGTGCTTGTTAGCATGTCAAAAACTTCATAATTTTGAAGACAGTGAAAAAGAGCTGAGGTTGCCCTTTTCGGGCTAAATCGTTGAAAAAAGAGTTCACCTATACTAAAAAGTGCTAGATCTAGCCATAAAAGGGCAAAGGTGGCAGCACTGTTTATTATTCGTTAATTTGGTTGGCAAGCTGCAAGGAGGTAACAATTATTGCTTCCATGTCTAAAAATGAATAAACTTTTATAAGTTTTACATTAACTTTAAGTTTAATCCAATACTATATGTAATAAAAATAATTAAATATATATATATATAAATGGAAAACAAAAAATAGTATTATTCCCAATGAAAACAAAAAAAAATGAAAACGCGGCAACTTTAAAACTTGTTTTTTAATTTTGTCCTGTGTTTCTCGGAATAATATCCATAAGTTTATTTATGTATGCTTTTGTCATATTTATACAACTGTATACAACGACCACTTTAGTCTGTAGTGTCGTTGTATTTATAGTATTTAAATCATACTTTACATACTCTTTGTCATCGACTTCTGTCTACTTTTGCCATTTGGTTTGTTAGTAATCGCTGTCGTTAGAAGATGAATGTTGTTCTAGGAGAAAAACGAAAACCAGTAATAAAATCGAAAAATGAACTAGTGAAAAAGGATATGTCCATAGGTAAATAATTTTGGTTGTATGCGTAGCATTGATAAGTGATGATAGCAAAAAAGCAAGCATTTCAAATTTTATTATGGATAAGTAAGCCAATCAATGAGACTTAACAAGAAGCCAATGAAATTGGAAATAAAAGTAAAAGAAATGTCTGATTGATGAAAATAAATGAATAATTGATTAAAATAAATTTACCCTTAGGCCTTCACAACCTAATCAAAAATATATAAAAATGTTATCAATTAGAATCTTTCCATCACTCTTATAATGTAATGAGTCACATAATATTATGTTTTAATTTAAAGTGTGTAAAAAGAAAATATAAAGTATACCCAATACCTTATTTGATTTGAGTTTGAACTTCTACCGTATAAGGCACTAAGAAACCCGGATTAGTTGTTAATTTGATAAGCTTTTATCGTTATAGATAGGCGTTATCTTTGTAAAATCATTATTTTATTTGTTTGATTACTCAGCAATAAATAACATAGTAGATTGATGCATAAGTCTATAATTTGTATCTGGCACGTAAAGACCATAACAAACTGAATTATCTGTACCGACAAAATAATTGATAATGGAATAGTCTTACGTCCACGGGTCAAGTAAATTTTATAACTGACAGTTAATATTAACTAAAAGATGACCCATTTGGTGTTGCGGGTGAGACGTCGACTACAACACCTAGGGTTCCGGGTTCGATCCCCGGGCAGTACAAACATGTGTGCTTGAACATGTATGTTTGTAATGATCTGGGTGTTTTCTATGTATAATATGTATGTATTTACAAAAAAAAATGTATATAAGTATGTTTATCCGTTGTTTAGTACCTATTATACAGGCTTCACGCTTAACTTGGGGCTAGATGACGCTGTGTGAATGTCTGTGGATATTTATTTATTTATTAAAAAAACTTTACGTTCTACTTCGTATTCTTTAATTTGTGGTTCTACTAAAGCCATCTCCAACTTAGGGTTCATTTTCTTCATTACTTCCTATGTCAACCATATCGTGATAGGCAGTGGCGGAGCGAAGTCTTACCTAGGCCCGGGCGAAATGTTAGCGAGGCCCTTTGACAGTAATTATGTTTTACCGTATCGTGCCCTTCATGTCCATTTAATCATTCTAGTTCCATTAAATCGGTCTGAATGATTCCCGTTCGTCCCTACAAGCTTTGTCCTACCGATGGGGACGAACGGGAATCATTCAGACCGATTTAATGGAACTAGAATGATTAAATGGACATTAAGGGCACGATACGGTAAAACATAATTACTGTCAAAGGTGTATCTTACAAGTTATAGTAATTATTGTTAGGAATCTCCCATTACAGGGATACGTGGTGCCCCACCTTTGCTTCCAACAATGTTTCATGCGTCAACTTCAAGACTACCCAACAAGATACCTCGTTATCAGTTCAGCAAAGACGATGCAAGTTCGAAGAGGTCTTGCATGGGACCGCCGCTTCAGCCACCACGAAGTTCAAAGCGCAAGTAATATTACATTATTTAATGAAATACATACTCAATAATTTATGGCCAAACCATAACATGATTTACTTAATCGTTATGGTCTTTTCTAACTCCATCTTCAAGAATTCTACTTATAGCGAAAAATACGATGAAATCTGTGTTCTGCAGTGGGGCTTTAAAAGCTTTCGGGATATAAACCAACTTTACCCGACTTTGGTGCATTCTGCAAAAAAGCTATTGTTAGTGACGCTTTAAGGCGTCTCTGGTGGTCAAAGGGTTAATCCTCGCAATCGACCGCAACAGACCGTTTCGTCCTAAGTGATACCACAGCCTCAGAGAAAACCGAAATAAAACAACGCAATGGATTCACCGGTTGATTGAGGTTACCCGGGACCGAAATTTGCCTTTCCTATTTTTCAATTTCACTCCCTTCACAAAGGTTGACAAGGCACTTATTCCTCTTTCAGAGTTATTTTATTTATCATCAGGTGAACCGTTTGCTTGTTTGGTCTTCGACAGTTCGATTCTACCCTAATTTTCTGCCACTGGACGATTTCCGGAGCGATATGACCTGGCGTCTTTCAAAATAAGAGCGTACACTCTTTTAAAGGGCCGGCGACGCATTTCTGATGTCACTTACCATGAGGTGAACCGTTTGCCTCCTGTTACAATAAAATAAATAAAATTTCATGATTATATTGATTGAAATATAGAATAATCCAGTCCAGCTCTACAACGACAAGATTTGAGTCTTCTTCAAGCAGCAGAGGTAGAGCTAGAGTGCTTGCCAGTGATTCAGCGGTCGATACCTCCCAGGACATGGTGACTCCAAGGAACAGGCCTACCGCTTTGCGTTATATAAGCAGTAGTAGCAGAGGTGCGTACTCGTATGGCATCTTTAATTTTTATTATTTTTGAGTAGTTGAGAAGGCAAATTTAAAATATTTATCGTCTGTTAGACGAAAAATGCTCGAAGTTTAATTCATCATTAGCTCATTAAACCTCCCCACAGAGGGACACGAGCCTACCTGTTCCCGGGTGTATAGGCCTTAGTTGTCCACGCGGGCCCGTGTGGATTGGCCGACGTCACGCAAAACCTTTAAATTTCTTTATATGCGTGCGCAGGTTTCCTCAAGATGTTGTCTTACACCGTAAGAGCGTCGGATAAAGGTACATATAATTTCGAAAAGACATTGGTACGTGGCAGGATTAGAACCTGCTCCCTTCATATCGGAAGGCAACAGTTCACACCAATGAGCCACCGACGCTCGAACTAAATCAATGCAATAATTTAAGCTAAATAAAATTTCCTCGGTGCTATGCTATCTACTAATAATTGGAAAGTAGGTACGCCAATTCGTTGAGTCGGTAGTCCTAGCTAAGTAGCTAGCGATCTTAGGATGTTGATAGACCAGCGTGATAAGTTAGGGTCCGAAATCCCATAAAAGAAAGGAGGTTTGAAGCTTACCATATTTTAAGGGAGCTTAATAACTTTTAACGCAATTATTTGAGTCAGGTTTTGTCAAAATCTATGTTATAATAATTTCAAGGCGATAAGCGACCTATATTTTTAATCAATTTATTTTCCTAGGTGGTCATAGCGGCACCAGATCTGGCAGATCTACAAGCACGTCTGCTGTCGAAGCCAGTGTTATATTAGGTACTATCTCTCTGCTATTTCTTAACACTATATACTGTACTTCTACACAAATCTTCAACATATATCTTCTAATTAAAATACTGACCCGTTTTGTGTAATTTTTGAGATGTCAGCTGTACACTAGCTGACATCTCAAAGTTTAAGCTTCAATCCCCAGATCGAACCAATATTTGTTAGCAAGAACATGTTTGTTTGTCATGTCTATAAATATTGTATAGTTGATAACGTTAACACGGTTGTATTTACAATAAAAAAGTATGATATGATTATTTGTTTTATGAGGTAGATGACGCTTTTGGGCTCAGAGCCATTTGCGCTCACCTCTTGTTCAGTTGAAAAGTCGCTCCGAAAGAAACAGTCTGTAGATAATTATTACTATTATTACCAGTACGTGCACAGAGATTATTAGTAGGGTATGTAAAGTGAGTGACACTAATAGCAAAAACAATAAACAATTTACATTGTTTATAACAACAGATCGCTTATGGTTTCAAATCTGTAGAGGAAAATGGGCGAATAAGTGGGAATCATTTAAAGGTGGTGAATCTCAGGGTTGTCTGGACTGGATATGCATTGCTTATTTGCATATATGGACTGCACGCCACTGATTATAACCTACTTTCCTTATAGCTATATCTGAGGGCAGAGGAATGGCGAGAGGTGAAATAGGAATGGCTGCAGTAGATCTGAGGCACCCTAACTTAGTGCTTTGCCAGTTCAGTGACACACTCCTTTACACGCACGCATTGACCAAAATTAACTACTTTAATCCAATCGAAGTAAGTGATTATAGTTAAGTTTGAAGCAAGTGTATTGTACGTAGTCAAGCAGTCTTGGTGCTAAAACTCGGGTGATTGGAGACCAGACCTAACAAAAATTTTGCTCTGATATTTCAAACCCGCCTGCCAAGTGTGATATTTAAGTCAAAATTCTTGGGAAAAGTATAAAATTATAATAAGAGCACCAATGATGAACGTCAGCAACGAACAAACCATAATTTTATGAATGTTGAAAAAATAATTATTAAACAATTACACCGTAATTTCGTACAAACTGAAACCGTTTTATTAATGGTGTAAGATATATTTAAATAAAGACAAACTGCTTTCGCAACAGATAATAGTACCTCATACGTTCTGCGAAGGTGTTCAACCAAGTCAATTGTACCAACTGATTAGGGACCAGTATCCCCTCATAAACCTGACCACGGTACAGCGTCGCCACTTCAACGACGCAGCTGGAAGACAACAGATCCAGACGCTATGTGCACCACAGTATAGCGCTGTGTACCTTCAGGTGCTACCAAAGTAAGATGGATCTTTTGTTATATCTGAAATGTTTTTATGTTATGTAGTTCGCTCTCTCTTTAACCTATCGCAGTCCAGGGCTGGACATAGGGCTCCCCCATTTTGCGCCAGATATCCCGTTCCTCCACTTTTCTCATCCAACCTCCACTAGCGACCTTTCGCAAATCGTCGGTCCATCGGGCCCGAGGCCGTCCTACGCTACGCTTTCAAATTCGCTCACCTAATGGCAAATGATGCATGCGTAAGCGTTTGAAAGAAGTTTTTAGTAAATCAAGAACTGTAAGTATTGTATACTCTGTTAGCACTGTTCTTCGCCTTCCGCCTGAGAAATTATTTGATCTTCTTTATACCTAATAATTTCTAATAGCTAACCAGCGACTAGCCAGCTTGCCGCTAGAGCACAGAAGTGTCAGACATCATAGTCCTACTGCATAAGGCGCGTTGGATACTAGACGACTCAATATTGAGCCAACTACCCAAAGGGTATGATATTATCATTTCAGCCATGTAGCCTATTATTAAACTAAACCTCCCTCGACATCCTAAACAACGTTAAGGGGTTCCAGAACTTTATACGGCACGAATCAGTAAATATTGGCAGATGATCACAGTTTCGTTTGTACTGCGTTAGGATGTATGTTCCACGGTCCGATCAGATTGGAGTACCACAAGGTGTAGGATTTGGCCTCTTACATCTTCTGTAAAATGTATGACACTCATATTATTGTAAGATTGACAGAGCTATGGTTCCGCACTTCGGCTCGACTAAAATTATACCATGCCATTGCTATAACGAACACGATAAATTTTTCAGATATGATTCGAATTTTCTAAATTATATGTACGTTTATCCGACGCTCTTACGGTTCAGGAAAACATCGTGAGGAAACCTGCGTACATCTACGAAGAGATTCAAAGGTTGTGCGTGAAGTCGGGTCCGCGTGGACGACTAACGCCGATACACCCTATACAGGTAGGTTCGTGCCCCTTGTTGATGACGTACTCGTATATGCACTGATGATATATTTGATCGGAGGATATATTGTATCACTGAGTAAGTGAGGTTACCGGAGGCTCATAACCACACTTCTTATCTTACCAAATTTCCTTTCTCATTCACCGTTTACCTCCAAGGATTTTAGTCATTATGGGCGCCTTGAGGCTCATTGTGTAAATTTTAAGGCTGAATGCCAGCTGCGCTCGCTAATTTCCCGGTGAAGCTGTAAAGGCCATCTACGGCCAACAGCAGTAGTCAGTTCCAAAAAAATAGTTGAAACTAGCTTCACATTTCTCCTAAAACACTGAAGGAATATTCCAGATTTTACGCTCTAACAGCAGCGGCTGCAGTCCTAAAGTACGTGGAGTACATACAATGCGTCGTCTTCGCGAGGGAGTCCCTGAAAATCGAGTACCACTCCTCCGAGAATACCATGATTATTGGTAATTATTTATTACATCATAGTAATTATCATTAGTACGTTTAAAAATACTTTTTGTAACTTTTTATACACTAAGCTGATAGTGTAGGAGTTAATTAGTTCAGTTTGTTTTTAATGTAAATAAAGTATCACGCGGTTAACGAAATGAATAAGATATATAAATGACGTCATGTAACAAGTCTCATTAAATTAGTTGACGTTTATAATGGGTGTGTAACGGTCTTAGTTAAATATGATAATAACTAGATGCACAATTACGAGGAAACATCAGTGAAACTGAATGAAATTTCTGCCCAACCGACACGATGGACATAATTTTGCCGCGGTCACTTTTTGAGTATATTGTGAACTTGAACAACCCAGCCTCGCCATCCGCGTTTTTGGTTTATATATATTTTTTTATAATTTTACACCTAAAATGTCTGAATTGTACACCTTTATAACTTTAGATGTCGGTACCGCTACCCAACTGGAACTAGTACAGCCTCTAGCACCATCAGCTGGAGCAACCTGCTGTCTTCTCGGAGTACTTGGACCTACATACACAGTGGGGGGTATCAGGGCTCTGAGGGCTGCCATTTTACAGCCTTCATGCAACAAGGAGTTGATAGAATCGAGGCTAGATGCTTTACAAGATCTTATAGAAAACGACTCAGGTCTTATGACAGATTTGCAGGTACAATTCAGTTGAATAAAGATAATGGAGCTTTGTGCTCACTTGATAATATTTTAATACCATTGCCTCACAGAAATCCGAGATGTTTTGCGTTGAGTTTTGCTTATTGAGTGAGGTTACAGTACAGACACCCTCATCCCCTACCCCTACCTATTTTTCCTATTTTTTTAGAGGTTGGCAACGCTCTTTCCTTCGGAGTTGCGAGTGTCTATTAATGGTATCATTTACCATGAGAGGATCGCCTGCTGATACACTTATCTATGAATATATATAATATATATAGAAAATCCTTAACCAGTTGTAATTGCTATTGCTACTTTTATTGCCGTCAGATTCACTACACCGGACTAAGGGATTCACCAATAAGCCCTCCCGATAAACAATATATTCCGTTGTACTTCCCGCAATAACATACTCGTACTAACGGATAATATTTATCATTTTATCAGTCCGTACGTTTAATATTTTTACATTTACAATCTGGACATATGGGAAGATCCTAATTCCCATATTGATCTTTGTTTTAAATTTAACGTCTTGGTTTTTACGTAACTTTAGGTACCTACTAGCTTCATTATTATCGTCTTTGTTATTGTTAGCCCTTTAGTGGAGAGAACCTCTCCACTAAAGGGCATAAACCTTTCATATAACACATAGACGCGTCTCAGCGTCGATTGCAACCTCATAATAAAACAAACAATAATATTTATTGAGTAAAACAAATTATCAGCTTAGACATTGATTTAGTAAGCACGACAAACTTATTACCACTGTTTCATAGATCGAGTATTGCGATTCTCAATCAATGCAATGTTTGCCCATAGAATTAAACAAATATAACAGACAGCGACATTATTAAAACATATTCAATTTATATTTACTCCAAGGATGTATTGAAAAAACTCTCAGACATTGACAAAATACTCTTTCTTTGCGTGGAAAACCCAAACCAAAATATGGACAAACTAGGCGAGGCGCAGTTGAATCAAACACTATTGTTGAAGACTACTATGGAAATGGTGCCGAAGTTAGCTGAAGCCTTGGATTCTGCAGTTAGCGGGAGACTGAAGAAAATTAAATTAGTAAGAATATCATTTATAAGTCTTAATTGTATTGTAGTTGTCGAGAAATATAAAGTTGCACGGAATGTAATGGATTCGGCATTTATCTTAAATGGGGGCCAAGCCGACTTCACCTGCGCGAGGTGTATCATAGCTGATAAAGATATAACGGAAAATAGTAAAACCTTTTATACTTGAGTTAAAACTGTTACGACTTAAAAACTCGGACCCTCGATACAGACGCGAGCATAATGTTTCATAGTGATAATCTCAGAAAGTTGATCTCCGAGTTCACAATTTTGTCTTAAGTATTTTTTTAAAATATTTTAAGGGACTCCCAAACCCAAACAAACAACTTATGATTTGTAATGACAAATGATAACTATACACGAAATAATAATTAATTTGTTCATATCAACCCAAACAGGAAAATTACCATATTTAATTCTCCTAGTCTAAGGTATTCCCATTTTCCAAGGCGGGAATGTTGATATCACCGATTAATAAAGTATTTGTCCCCACTACGGGGGACCTTATCTTAGCAAAGACCAATTTTACCTATATATATTTAGTACCGGTTATCTCTAAAGGTGAAACATGGGACCGCTTCCTAAGTCTAAATATTACTAGTATGTGTACAACTTTACAATCGACGGAACTCCTCGATTGTTATAATTTACATCTTTAGGAGATAAAACAGATATTTAATTGCAGGACTTTGAAAATCAAAGTTATAAAGAAATATCAGACAGAATACGGAACGTTCTTCAAGAAGACGCCCATCTCGAAAAAGGCGCTATGGGAAGCCTTCAAAGGTGTTTCGCAGTTAGACCTGAAATCAATGGCTTGCTAGACGTTGCGAGAAGAACATATTCAGAACTGATAGAGGATATACAGAAGATTGTAGAGACATAAGTGAGAGTTACGATTTACCATTAAGGTTGCATCAAAACATGCTGAAAGGATTTCATATTGTGATGCCAATTGCACCTAAGAATAGGAGAGGGTTCTGTGTTGAGGATTTGCCTCCGATATTTATACAGGTAGCTTATTTTCAATGGCTTTGTGCAATCACAAAATATATGTTTAACATAAAGACTAACTTAGCAAAGATGTCCCCATCTTTTTTTAGAAATCATTATATAAAATGAATGCCAATAATCATGTTCATATCATTAATTAATAAAGACCATATGGTTTGAGAAGTTTCCATTAAAATAGATAAATGTAAGCAATGATTTGAATGATAACTATTTTTATTTTATTACTAGGTACATACAGTTTGATTGAAACATGGGGTGACACCTACAAAATCTGCCTCGGGTACCAACCATGCTACGAGTAGCTACTGCAGCAGGAGAACTTTGCTAAGTTAGTCTTTGTATTAAAAGTCATCGGATCGGAGGACGCCCCTTTTTTTTTTTTATCCTTTATAGGCAGACATTTGACCGCCATCTCACCTGATGGTAAGTGAAGATGCGGCCGAGGATGGATCATGACTGCCTAGAAACAGCCTATTCACTCTTGCCTTGAAGACGGCCAGGTTGTAATGATCGGGGAACACATAACGAGGCAAAGAATTCCATTCCTTTGCAGTGCGCATTAAGAACGAAGTCAGTTCATTTGCAGTCTTTGACCAATCCACAAACAAAACACGCTTTCACTCTAGGTATATAATGATGATAAATCTCTATGTATATCTCCATGCTGCTTTTCAGGTTCACTTTAGTGGAATTACCGTATCTATGACAACAGAGGAACTAGTCGTGCTTGATCAACAAGCCAAAGAGGCTTTGAATGAAATACAAAGAATGAGCAACATGTTTGTAGAGCTATTATTTAAGAACTTTAATTGATTGATTTAATAATATAGGTGCATATAAAATGTCTTTATATTCCAGCGTAATCTCGACTTTATTGAAAGAGCTTCGCCCATTTATGTCCAGCTTGTACAAGCTATGTGAAAATGTAGCTGAGCTGGACGTTTTGCTAGCTATGGCACAAGTAAGTACCTCTTCTAATAGTGGTACTTCAGCAGCCTGGGTAATGAAGGTTACGCGATATAGGTACCTAACTGCTTTAGGAATTATGAGTTAATCATTGAGTTTTTTTCCTTCATAAAAAAAATCAAAAGACATTGAAGTCACGATCGGGTGGCTAGTTGCATTGTGTTGATTATATTTTTTTTAAAAGTCGTTTAAAAAGGATGCACAACATTGAGGTTGACTACATAGTATTAATATCTTTATAAAACATTGAAAAATTATATTCCTTTTTAAAACCTAATTTTCCAAAAGAATAATAAATAAATGCTATTGTTTAACAATTTCTGTTTTGTCATCGTAATAATCGATTTAATTTTCCAGGCCAGTACCATTGGTTCGTACATTCGACCAGAATTCGACAATTATTTAAATATACGGAACAGCGTTCACCCACTCTTGGACTACAACAGTCAAGTCATGCCAGTACCAAACGATATAGTAAGCATTCCAGTTAGGTTACTTGATTCGAAGAAATTATCAGTTGAGCGCACATCGACTAAAGACTAGCACTAGCCACATTCAAGCCCTCTTTTCATACCTCTTCAGCGTAGGTATTAAAGATGAATACGCTGATGACTTTTTATAAGATTTTGGGAAGCAGAGTTTTATTTTGATAGATATGAGAAAATTGCATTATATCCTACCATACATGTTTATGTGCGTGAAAATTGGTTTCAACTCGAAAGGTACATTAAATTTAAACGTTAATTACAGCATGCAAGCCCTGAACAAAATTTCACAATCATAACAGGCCCAAATATGGGTGGGAAAAGCATTTATATAAAACAAATTGCAATTATGCAAGTGATGGCGCAGGTACTTACTTAACTTTTTAAGATAAAGAAATGTAGGTTTTAATTCGAACAGGGTCAAGGTTGTTCAACGTGCTATGGAGAGGCTTTCTTAGGTGTTTTCTTACACGATAAGATCCACAACGAGGAGAACTAGAGTGACCGATATAGCCCATAGGATAAATAATTTAAAGCGGCAGGTGGGCAGGGCACATAGTGAGTAGAACCGATGGCCGATGGGACGGAAAGGTTCTCGAATGGAGGCCGCGTAACGGAAAACGAAGTGTAGACTGACCCCCAACCAGATGACCGGATGACCTGGTTAAGGTGGCGGGTAGCAGATGGATGTCAACTGCAAGGGATCGGCCCCCGTCGAAATCATTAGGAAGGCCTTCGTTCAGCAGTGGAAATTTTAGGCTGTAATGGTAGGTAATGATGGTGAAATCGATCAGGATATTTCTTGTGAAAAATATGTTCTGTATGTACTAGAATTATTTTAATTATATTCCTCATCTTCCTTACATTCCTTAAGAAGTCTTTATATTACATTCGTGACGGCGATACTCAAATATTAACCCTTATGTAAAGCAAGGGCGGATCCAGGTTAGGCGCCAAGAGGGGGTCACATAGTAGTAGTCAAGTTAAGCACTTATAAGGTATTTTGTTAATGTAGGTTAGTATAGTATTTAAAAATATCTCAGGGGAGGGTCATGACCCTCCCCCCTGGATCTGCCGTTGTTGTTAAGTCTATCCATCAATGATATTAGGTATTTTAATATATCATTCCTATCCATACATTGTTTACATAAAAAATATGTTTCTATATAATAATTATGAAGTGATTTTAATTGTTTACATATTATTTTGAACCCTATTATGTCATACACACAATATTCTAATTTTTATTTGCAGCTAGGATGTTTCTTACCAGCAACGAACGCAGTACTTCGAATATGCGATCGAATATTTTCTAGAATTGGTTTTAACGACAGCGTAGAGTTAAATGCTTCCACGTACGTTCTGGAAGTAGGTATCTCCCATCAAGGTTACCACTTTATTTAGTAAAATTTTGAATTAGATTTTAACAAATTACCTATATGGTTTTGGTATATGTCAAGGTTACAAATTAGACTCCGGATTCCTTCGTACTCTCATGAACATCAACCATCAATTAGCGTATGTTTTACAGATTAAAGAAATACAACACATATTGAAAGGACTAACTTCGTCGAGTCTGGTTGTAATAGATGAGCTCTGCAGGTTAGTTGAGTTTGTTAAAATTATCTATAAGATGTAGGTGTATGTAAAACACACACACACATATATATATATATATATAAATATATATATGGTGTGGACTGTCGCCTTCCTACAGGAGGGCTGAGGTAAATCCCGAACGTACCAATGTGTTTTCGAAAAAAAAATATATATATATAATATTTAAAAAATGCCGTTTTGTCATTTCAGAGGAACATCTGAAGACGAAGGAACTAGTATAGCTTGGGCCATTTGTGAAGAACTTATTTTGAGTGATTCCTTTACATTTTTCACCACGCATTTCACTTACTTGACAAGGCTACAAGATTTGTACTTTAACGTTGTAAAGTAATTATTTATATATTAAGTTTAGTTTAGTAGGTACTTATGCCACAAAAGAAGCTCTTGGTCAGCAGTGTACCTTTAAGTGTATTTTCTCTTTTCATTAGCATTGGAGTTATTAATGAAGATAACTTATTTTCTAGTCGTCATACAGCAGTTATTGAAGAAGAAATAGCTGACAGTGATTACATTCAGAAAAGGCTTATATATGAACACAAAATTATGCCTGGTACTACTAAAATAGAACATTACGGACTTGCTCTGGCAGCTAGAACTAATTTACCTGAAGAAGTAGTAAAGTTGGCTCGAGAACTGGCCGAACTTATTACAAAGAATGAAAATGTATGAATGTTTGTAATATATAAGTACTTTTTAATATTAATTTTAGTTTATAATATACCCTTTATCTAAATTTATAGCCACAAGGGATTACGACACCATATAAAAATGATGAAGCTATGATTTACGAATTAAACGCGAAAGTACGTGATGAATCAAGAAAACATGGTAATGTTGAACCAGCCATAAAATCAATGTTGAGTAATTTTAAAAAACATAATCCTGAACTTATTCATCGGCTAAGAATGCAGAAACATATCGAAAGCAATAAAACAGATACTTTAACTAACCATTCTTCGGAGTCGAATATTAACACCGAAACGAAAGTGAATGAAACAGAGTCCAATAATCCTAATGATCACACTTCAAACGAAATTACTTGTGGTCCAAATATAATCAGCAAAGGTCTACAGAATAGTGAAGATACAAATAATAATAACTTAAGCACAATAGTTAGGTCATCAAATGAGCTTCTCAACACGGTCATAAATTTGGGCGAATCCGTGATTGAAGATACTGAAGAAGAAAACAATACACAATCAGCAAATAATACAAGCAATATCGGAGGTTGTGAGAGTAATGAAAAGGAAAGCTCTGCATCAGAGACTAATTATACTAATGATGAAGCAAGAAGTGAGACGTATCAAGAGCATTTATCAGTAAGTGAGGAAAATGATATTGAGATTCTAATGGAATCACTAAATAGTAGTTCTGATATAGCAGAAGCACTTACGCAAATAATTGAGGAATTTAATGAGGTTAATAATAGTAACAGTGATGTCATTTCTTCTGATGAAGAATTAATGAGAGAAACTATTGATGAAATTAATGAAGAGTTTCAAAGTGCTATGAATAGCATCGATAGTATCATACTGACTCCGCCAGAAGCATTTAGAGATTCTCGATAGTTCACTCTTGTTCTAAGGATAACTTTACTGAAGTAAGCAATAAAATCTTTAATGTTAAAATTTCTATTATTAATAATGACTGTGACCTATGAGCCTGAAAATTTCAATGAAGTAGGGCAGAACGTCACATAAATATCAATTCAATTTTGGGTTTTTTGCGGAAGCTGTGTGTTGTGTAGTTGTCACAAAGCTATTAGGGACTTTTGACACCATTGTGATGAACAATGTTATGCGACGTCGCGGGGCCATGTTTTAGTGGAACGTTGAACTTGAACCACAACTAATTTAAGCTTAAATTTTTGTGCGGCAGCTCCTTTACGCAATACATGTCGATTTAGTATTTTGTACCAAATGACTATGGAAATGTTTTTTTTTCGAACTGACTACTGTTGTTGGCCGCAGATGACCTTTACAGCTTCACCAGGCAATTGGAGAGAGCAGATGGCTCTTAGCCTATAAATTTACACAACGAGCCTGGGCGTCCCAGAGTGGGACTCGAACCTCGGCTTAGAGCGTTGCGGCGGAGGCTTGGTAGCCTAACATATGTTTGGGGAGAAAAGCGGCCTGACACACGCCGCTTATGGGAATATGGACTGAGCGATTTTTTTTCAGTATCCATACACATGTACATGCTGCTGTGCCGCTCGCACAATGTCATAAGCCGGCGTAGTTCGGTCGTAGGTAATAGTACATTTATAACGGACCTAATGTACACCTACACGTTACTTTGTATCAAAATAAGGTGCACCGCGAACGTGTTGAAAATTACTCTGTTGGAATAATTCTAGAAAGTTTGTATCCACCAAAAACATTCTGTAAAAAATCTAGCCAAGTCTCGATGGGGCTGCTTGATTATCTCTAAAAAGTAATGAAATCAAGACAAAGACGTGCCAAGTCTAATGTTCCTTACTGCGATTACTTTATTATTATGGTTAATGTTGTGGGACTTGGCCGTTGAATAAAACCTTTAAACAATATATAGATGTAACCGCCTTTAAACAATATATAGTCAACCCACCATGTTGAATATATATTGTTTAAAGGCGGTATGTCGATCTCTTATAGTTTGGCTGGGCTCTTTTGTTATCTAATCAGGATCACCAGGTACTCCAGATCTTCGATTATCCAAGTTTTTATAGTTTTCCCTTTATGTAGCCATTAAACCATAACCCTGTACCAAATTTCAGCTCTCTGAGTTAATGGGAAGTACTAGTTCTATTTTGATGATCATGAGTGAGTGAGTGAGTGAGTGTCAATGTGTCGAAAATGCGAAACTTTGCTTTCGCTTAACGTCGAAAATAAATGACCTACAGACTTGAAATTTTGGATTTAAAGAAGGTTATTATATCTTACTAGATGACGAAAATTTCAGCGCTCTGGTATTAACCAAAGGTCTCAAATTGGAGCCTGAAAATGCGGCGAAATGGATCCTGTAAAGGATGGTACGGCAGTGTTTGCCTCGAAAACACTGCCGTAATATATCATAATAGTAAATAGAAATAGAAAATGGTAAATCACCTCGAAATATATTATAATGGTAAATAGTGGCTATTTTGTTAAATAAATAAATATCCACTGACATTAACACAGCGCCATCTAGCCTCAAGAGTGAAGCTTGTATTACGGGTACTAAACAACTGATAAACACTCCGCCGGCGGGAGCCATCGTCGCGTGTCCCTGTAGGTTCACACAGTCCCTATTCGCGTAACCGGCATGTGCCGGGCCGCTTTTCTCCCAAAAAACATATGTTAGGCTACCAAGAGTACCTAGTCAGTTCGAAAAAAAAAGAAACTGATAAACATACTTATAAACATTTCTTTTTGTAAATACATTACCTATTGAACATAGTAAATACCCAGACCAATACAAACATACATGTTCATGTACACAACTGTTTGTATTGGCCGGGGATCGAGCCCGGAACCCTTGGTGTTGTAGGCGGCGTCTCAACCATTCGTTCACCAAATAGGTAGGTATTCCTTTTTTTTTTGTAATTTAAAGTTTTAGATCTTTGGATTATATATTACTTCCCTTGGATTCTAAATATTTTGTAGTAGAGATACCAAGATAATAATGAATTAATCAAAATATAATTATCAACGTAAAGCGTCCTACTGCAGGGTCCGCTTCCCACACAGCATTGCTAGGGAGAGATTGGAATGTAACCCACCACGTGTGCCTGTGTTGATTGACGGCATTACGTACCTACCTTCAGAAGCACGAATTCATCTTTTTTTCAGATAATCAAATAATTCAACTTGCAATGTTCTCACCAAACCGAAAAAATCTTCAAAGTGACTTTTGCTATGCGGTTTTCCCGCAGAATTTGAACCCACTACCCAGGATCACGCAGCGATCACGTCTAAATGACTATTTAAAGACATCGGAGGAAAATAAAATATATACTTATCTTTAATAAAAATGTATTATTAGATATTAAAGTGTAATAATTTAGCAAGTCCCCAAATAAAAAGGAATGGCAGAAAAGTATTTCTAATGACCATGATGAAGAATTCATGATTGAAGTATTATGTGGTTAGATTGGGGCATAGACATAATATAATTATGGGGTAGATCCATAGACATATTATGAGGTAGACAGACTGTATATTCAAAAGCGGTGTCTAATTTTTGTTAGTGTGCAGTTACAGATTTGTATTAGTGTGCGTCACTAGGGATGTGACCTTGGTATCGAACATATTGCTAGAATTAAGCCGGGCGTCGTCGTCGCACCTGCAGAATTAGATGATTATAAATTGTGTTAAAAATAACATGGAGTCAGATACAGCAACGTTGTTAATTTTATCTACAACAAAAATTAAAATAAAGCGTTACCATAATAAATTTTATACGCAAATATTTTGAAGTTTGGTCTTCCTGGGTTAAAAATTAGATGATGTTGGAACAAATAAAACAAAATATTATTGGTAGGTATTAAATAGACTATTATATTTTCGGTAAAATAACAAATTTTAAATAACACTCACAAACTCAAACTTAAAAATTATTTTATTTAAAAATATATATACTGAAAGCCTCATTATCATTTTTAAAGACCCATACATACCTACATTGATAACCCACAATAGTGGGTATCATGAAAAAAAAGTTTCAGTTTAAAATATGCGACCTAAAAACATTTTTTTTTCATGTTTTTTTGTTAAAATTATAATGTGGATTACAGAACACAAATATGTTCTTGCAAAATTATAACAATATTTTTATAGTTTTTAAATTTTCTGAGAAAAGTTGATGTGATATTCGGACAAACATACAGACATGACGAATCTATAAGGGTTCTGTTTTTTGCTGTTTGACTACGGAACCCTAAAAAGAAATTAAAAAGTATTTTGAATCTACCACACTGGTTCAAAGATTTGAATATTAAGAAGACTCTAACCAGTTTACAGAAAAGACTCGCATAAAAGGGTCTAAATAGTAAAAATAACTAACAGGTTGATAATATCCAGGATATCCTTCAAAAATGGTTGGTACTGCATCGGATTTCAGTTTTTTTATTGATAAGCCTACGATGAAACAGGATTGCTCAAAATGTTTTGAGCAAAGCCTGGAGTTCTTCGTAGGCTCCCAGTTTTCACGCCTTACACTTTTAACCCATTCTTCTCTGATTTGTGGACATTTCGGGAACCTAAAAATTCAATAATTGTATAAAAGAAACTGTTAAAGAAATACTATCGATGGAATTAAATTCTATGTTGAGTACATCACTATGTAACATCCTTAAATTTTCATGCATAATATTAATTGTTTTAGACGTAATTTCTACAATTAATACAAGCTAATGTATGTCTAACATTATTTAAAGTCTACTACTACATGTTTTTTATCCATAAGTCTCATTACAACTACGTAATATGAATGAAAATGTCGTCAAATATTTACTTATGAAATGATAATTCCGGGTCTTTTACTCCTCCTTTGGTGGTTCTTGAAGAACAATTTACCGCAGAACACGACATTTTTCTACGTTTACTTATTTCTTTTCAAAATATTTATTAAAATTATGACACTTTGTGAAAAATTTGCACGACAGCTCGTAATGTTTTGGCCTCTTTGGAGGCCACTAAATGACACGACGTCAGAGTTGTGAAACGTCTATCAACCGTCTCTTCTACTCGTAACTAGGATTCGTGTGATAGACAAAGATACATGACGTGTATTGCATTACAATGATATAAGAGCGGCAACGTCTTATGACTACATCTAGTACATGCTTAATCTAAGGTTAGATCATACGCGCCACCTACCTACAATAAATTTTTTAGATATCCATAGATTTGCTGTAGAGCAAAGAGTATATAAAGTACTGTAGAGGATCACGGCACGAAACCCAAACAAAAAAAAAACAATAGACATTTATGACCTGTCATGTCATCCGTTGTCAATTGTCAAAGACGCATTGCAAATGGCCGTTTGTTACACATCCATTTCACAATAAGCTTTTAGTTATTTCCTTTCATGATTATTTTGCTTAATTTGGTTACGTTGTAAAAAGCACAATACAACAGTGAGAGAGTTTTAAAAGTAAGTTAATCTTAGGTCTATACTATGATATCCATCCATTGATGAACCGGTGTATATTTACCACGCTTGCTTGTGTACGATAAAAAAATAAGTGAGTGCTATTTTCATTTTAGAAGGCGGTTAGCCATGTCGCTACCGCCGTACCTGCTGGGGCCAAACCCATGGGCCACAATGATGGCTCAGCAGCAGCTGGCAGCGGTACAACAAGCGGCCTTGCAAGCCCACGCCGCCGCCGCCGCTGCTGCGCCACCGGTGCCCCCGTCACAGCCTCCAAAGCCGCACCATATACCAGAAGAGAAGATCAAAGAAAAAGGTACACATTCTCAAACTCTCAACAAAAGGCTTATTTTTATAGCAAAAAGTTATAACCTTACCTAAAAATATAAGAGCAAACATTTTGCTGGAAAACATGTAGTATAAAATTTTGTCCTTAAAATTTGGCCCGTGTTTTGGAAAAGGGGCACTGGGAGAAATTAGTGATATGCATAACCGTTTACTATTCATACCTAAGAATAATTTACTGCTTAAGAATTCCCTTTAATAGTCATAAAGTTTCAACAATAAAGCTTATGTTGAAATTATTTCCGAAAGGGTACATCAATAGCACAATTAGATATGACTTACTTCATCAGTTTTTGTAGTAAGAGCTTATATTGTGTAACAAATACAAGTTGTTATTGTTTCTCAATAGTGATGTTGGTAAAACTGTACTATATGGGCTGCACATACATGGGGTTTTTTTAGGAGGGGGGGAGGGGGGACCCTCCCTACCACTTCCTCTCCTGCGGACACCTCTAGTTTTCAAGAGCCTCCTATCCATGTCAGGGTGCCTCGAATTAGTTTTTATCACCGGTGATTCAACCTATTTTGGTTCCTTAGGTCTTACCTAACCTAAGCAACTGTTAACTTCAGCGGCTACATCTTTGTGTAGATGAAACCTATGAAATGAACAATGAAATGCATGTACTTTTTTAATTAATTAACAATTTTTTAAATTATAGAATGACATTTTCAAATTTTATTAAGATTGAAATATACTATGGATTTATTAATTGATTAGCAAATTAATTAGTTAATGTAATATATATTTATAATTGCCTATTTACTTGTAAAATATTGTTTACTATTTTAATGTAATGTTTCAAGATGTAAGTTCAGAAATAAAGGCTATTGAATACCTTATAGTGAGGACCTTCAACCATAAGAATTTCAATGCCCAACTCTGCGGCCCACATAGTACAGTTTAGCCATGATGTTTATTTAGAGTTTTAAGTAGCATTATTTTTCCAGCTCAAAAATGGCTTCAACTGCAATCAAAGCGGTTTGCAGAGAAGCGCAAATTTGGCTTTGTGGATGCACAGAAAGAAGACATGCCCCCAGAGCATATCCGTAAGATTATTAGAGACCATGGTGATATGACTAGTCGTAAATACCGTCATGATAAGCGTGTGTACTTGGGTGCTTTAAAATATATGCCTCATGCAGTCATGAAGCTTTTAGAGAACATGCCTATGCCATGGGAACAGATTAGAGATGTTAAGGTTCTGTACCATATTACAGGAGCAATAACATTTGTCAATGAAATCCCATGGGTTATTGAACCTGTTTACATAGCACAGTGGGGCACCATGTGGATCATGATGAGAAGAGAAAAGCGTGACCGTAGACACTTCAAACGCATGAGGTTCCCTCCATTTGATGATGAGGAACCTCCATTGGATTATGCTGATAATATTTTGGATGTTGAGCCTCTAGAACCCATTCAAATTGAATTGGATCCTGAAGAAGATGGTGCTGTAGCATCATGGTTTTATGACCATAAACCATTGTTAGGTACCAAACATGTAAATGGTTCAACATACAGGAAATGGAATTGTCATTGCCACAGATGGCAACACTGTACCGTCTCGCTAATCAGTTATTGACAGACTTGGTGATGACAATTATTTTTACCTATTTGATTCAAAGAGTTTCTTCACTGCTAAAGCACTTAATATGGCTATACCTGGTGGGCCAAAATTTGAGCCACTTGTCAAAGATAATTCTGCAGGTGATGAAGACTGGAATGAGTTTAATGACATTAACAAAATCATAATTCGTCAGCCAATCAGAACTGAGTACAGGATTGCATTCCCATACTTATACAACAATTTGCCGCATTTTGTCCAACTCTCATGGTAAGGAATTGATGATTTGTTTTATTTTCATACATTTCATGATATTTGAACATGCTTGTGTTTTTGTAGGTATCACACACCAAATGTGGTCTACATTAAAACCGAGGATCCTGACTTGCCAGCTTTTTACTTTGATCCCCTAATCAATCCTATTTCACATAGACACTCTGTGAAATCATTAGATCCAGTTCCAGAGGAGGAAGACTTTGTCTTGCCTGAGGACATTTCTCCGTTCCTTCAGGAGACTGCTTTGTACACAGATAACACAGCTAATGGGATTGCATTGCTTTGGGCTCCGAGACCTTTCAATATGAGATCAGGTGAGATAAAAATATAAATATTCTAGTTAATACATGTTAAACAGATTTTTAATAAAAACTGAGTAGCTCTAATTTAAAATCATAAAAACCACTACTTATCATTTATGTATGTTTGTAGGTCGCACACGACGCGCAATCGACGTTCCTTTGGTCAAGACCTGGTACAAAGAACATTGCCCACCTGGACAACCTGTTAAGGTCAGAGTATCATACCAAAAACTACTGAAGTACTATGTGCTGAATGCCTTAAAGCACAGACCACCCAAACCACAGAAGAAGAGGTAATTTATGTGAATTATGATTGTTTTCTTTTTCATTTATTTTGGCACAAACATCCATTATGAAAGACATTACTTTTAAACAATTGACATACAAAACGACAAAACAGTGCCGAAACTTAACATTGTATTATTCTTATATCATGCACATTTAGATAAAAACTAGGACTAAAAGGAGAATAATTATTTTTTTTCTGTACAGGTACCTTTTCCGTTCATTCAAATCGACAAAGTTCTTCCAAACGACAACACTTGATTGGGTGGAGGCAGGTCTACAAGTCTGCAGGCAAGGTTATAACATGCTGAACTTGCTGATTCACCGCAAGAATTTGAATTACCTGCATTTGGATTACAACTTCAATTTGAAACCAGTTAAGACACTTACCACCAAGGAGAGAAAGAAGTCAAGATTTGGTAATGGTATGTATCTTTTCTTATATTGCATAATAGGCAAATAAGCAGACGTTTACCTGATGGTAAGTGATATCGCTAACCATAGACACTCACAACACCAAAGAAGCCAAAAGTGCACTGGCACACCAAAGAAGCAATAAGTGCACTGCAAACTTGAAAAGGGAGTATGTATGTGTGTGAGGCAAATTGGCATAAGCATGGAGGGTTTGAGGCATTTGAGCCTCTGGTAAACTAATTCACTCAGCGAAACAGGCAAAATGTTATTTCTGTGTGGGCTGGCTACCCTTTGCGCTGAAGCATGGCACTTCTACACCAAAACTTCCTTTTTTTTAGTTATAACCAAGTGAAATATTTTTAATCAACTATTTTTGTCCCCAGCTTTCCACTTGTGCAGGGAAATTCTTCGCCTGACCAAGCTCATTGTGGACTCCCATGTCCAGTACCGTCTGAACAATGTAGACTCATTCCAGCTGGCTGATGGGCTACAATACATCTTTGCACATGTGGGCCAACTAACTGGCATGTACCGATATAAATACAAGCTGATGAGACAAATAAGAATGTGCAAAGACTTGAAGCATCTTATCTACTACAGATTTAATACTGTGAGTGATTTTTTTTTAAGATATTTTCCAGTATGCAATGTTACACAAGTTAAAATAAAAATCATAATAAAATGCCATACATGCACTCCTATCAATGTGTTTTTTTTTGGTTCAGTTTACTAAAATTTGTTTGAGTAAACATGAAAAAATCTGTGAAATGAATTCAATAGTAATTCTCAGAATCTTTTTCAATAATACTTAGTATTTGAAAAGTAATTTCAATAGACCTTATTATTTGTATAACTATAACATTTTGTATTTAGTTCCTCTTTTGGAACTATTTGTGGTACAATGACAGTATTATATATTCTAGACTTCATTAACATATTTTTGGGGTATTTTGCATTGTAAATAAGAAGGTATCTCGCAATGGTGTTCTTTTTACATTTCTTTTAAGGTCAGTGATAACCTCTAATTGGTATTTTTACTGTTAAAAGAAACTTAAAACTCAATTAATTATTAAGACTACTTTGCATCACTTTATACAGTTGTTTACACATATTTTCGCCATATCTCTTAGTCAAATTTAAACATTGCACTTACCTGTAATATAATTATCTACAATGTATATTTATGCATAGTCCAACTATGTGGGTTAGTTTGTCAGAAAGATGAAGTAACAAGTTTTTTCTATGTCTATAGTGTTGTCTTTGTCATAATTTTTATCCTGAAAATACTTAATTTTCCTCTATCAACATGTGGTATGTATATAATGATGACCAACAAATGAGGCTGTGAGGACTTGGCCACACTCTCTGGCATTGGCCCATGATTATTGCCAAGTCCACCCGCATCCATATACACAACCTTCACAGAACTATATGCATAGAGTCTATGTTCATTATTAGTAAAGTTCTTACACTCTGCTGTGAAGATAAAATAGTATTTTTGTTACTAGCTAGTGTAATCAGCTTTTGTTATAACAGGGCCCGGTATCTAAAGGCCCCCGGGTGCGGCTTTTGGGCCCCCGGATGGCGTGTGTGGCTCTTCTTTATGCGGGGCATCACGCCGCTGCTGGAGCGATGGCTGGGCAACTTGCTCTCGAGACAGTTCGAGGGACGACATTCCAAAGGTATGCAACAATGTATATGTTTATATTTTTCCCATAATAAAAGAATTCAACATAGAGCTACATCAGAAGAAATAAACAGTGTTGTAATTAAACAGAAATCGATAAATCGTAATACTCTTTCACTCAATAATTTTCCATCACACCCTCAATAGATTTGGAATGGCAAAGCCTAATTTAAAAATTATCTGATTTCCGATTTTTCCAGAACACACAGCTGCTTACACTTGTAGTAAAAATATATTTTTATTTACTTTTAAATACAGGCGTAGCAAAGACGGTAACCAAGCAGCGAGTTGAATCTCACTTCGACTTGGAGCTGCGCGCGTCTGTCATGCACGACATCGTGGATATGATGCCGGAAGGTATCAAGCAGAACAAGGCTAGAACCATCTTGCAACATCTGTCGGAGGCGTGGAGATGCTGGAAGGCTAATATTCCTTGGAAGGTTAGATTCTGCATAGTAACTACCAAATAGCGTTTTTTTTTTGGTAGAATTTCATCAATGCATAGTATGAATTTTATTATAAAAAATACCAGTAAAATAGCGGTTTTGTCTATCTAGCACAAATTATATTACAAAAGATGTTATTTCTGTATTGTTTTCTTTGAAACACTTTTAAACAAGCTTTCAAAAGTGTCACATAGAAAACTAAAATGTAAGATAAAAGTTTCCATGTTGCCGACATTTCCACACTTTTGTAACGATAAGTAAATGATATCAGGTACCCGGTCTTCCTACTCCGATCGAGAACATGATTCTCCGATACGTAAAGATGAAAGCGGACTGGTGGACGAACACGGCGCATTACAATCGCGAGAGAATCCGTCGCGGCGCCACAGTAGACAAGACTGTCTGCAAGAAGAACCTCGGTCGCCTCACCAGGTTGTACCTGAAAGCAGAACAGGAGCGCCAGCACAACTACTTAAAGGTAATTTTTAGAGGCGTGCTACTTGAATAACATTCGTTGGATTTGAAAAATGACACACGTCACCAGTCTTATGATAATAGTGTTTTTCTTCTTATTATAACTTTTATGTTCAGTCTAGGGGAATAGCTTTTCTCTAATTTGGTAAGGATAGGGCTCATACTAAATTCAGTTTTGTGTGGAATTAAGCACGAGAGTTAATATAAAATGGACTACAGTAGGTACTGTTTATATTTTTAATATTTCAACAAAGATAAACATCAAATTTTGTATTTGATTGATACACTATTTTATTATATTATGTCCAGATTTCTTTAACTCCAATTGTTTTTTATTACATCCGAAATCCGGCACTGAAAAGGTTAAAAAGAAATATTACTGACAAAATCTTTATTCCTAATATGTTTGCGTTTCACAGGACGGTCCGTACATTTCCCCCGAAGAAGCAGTAGCCATATACACAACAACAGTCCACTGGCTGGAGTCTCGACGGTTTGCGCCGATTCCATTCCCTCCGTTGTCGTACAAACACGACACAAAACTGCTTATATTGGCGCTTGAGCGGCTCAAGGAAGCTTACAGTGTGAAATCTAGACTGAACCAGAGTCAGAGAGAAGAATTGGGACTCATTGAGCAAGCCTATGATAATCCCCACGAGGCTTTGTCTAGAATCAAACGTCATTTGCTCACACAGAGGACATTTAGAGAGGTGAGGTATTTATTAGTTAACTTACAAATAACATTATTATGCACATGACATGACATAACTTGGGTTTTTATCTAGATAAAGTAACAATGGATTTTGCCAGCATAATAAAATATGTAAAGATAATTTTAGTCTAACATAAATGCTATCTACATTCAATGTGCCACCTTTAAAAGTATAGTAATATGTCTTTATTCCTGAATTTAAAGGCCATCTGTTTTGGACTTATTTTTTTTATTGAGAATACACTGGTATTGGAATATTTACCTTTTAGTGGTGGTAATGGCAAATGGAAATATATTTATCACTACTTATCTTTAGACATACCTAACACATTTAGCAAAGACAACAACACTAATGTAACTTATTACGGTATGCTATTTCCAACATGATCTACCTCTTCCTATAAACCGCAGAGATTTTGGCAAAACGCTACATTGTCGTGGATTAGTCCTAAGTCCAGCAGTGAACTGTTCAGGGCTGCTAGATAAGTAACTTATTTTAATCAAGTTGATCCCATGATCACATATATAACATCGCTCAAATTCACCCAACAGGTGGGCATAGAGTTCATGGATCTGTACTCTCATCTTGTGCCCGTATACGACGTGGAACCGTTAGAAAAAATCACGGACGCGTACCTTGACCAGTACCTGTGGTACGAGGCAGACAAACGGAAGCTACTGCCGCCGTGGGTTAAGCCCGCTGATACGGAACCTTCGCCGTTGTTGGTCTACAAGTGGTGTCAGGGTATGTAGACTTACATAATATTTATTAGCTATGGTTTACAAATGGTGTCAGGGAAAATTACAGAATAAGGTAATATTTATTGTCTGTGGTTTAATATAGCTAAGGCATTGGCCTCACACAATAATAAAATATATAACTATGTATGTCTGTACCCTGAACCGTACCATTGTTGTGTCCTGTGCTAAAGAGGAATTTCAGTAGAGAAATTAGAGAAGAGACGAAATTTATTGAAAAACTAAATTCACAGAAATGGTAGTAATAGGTATATGGGAAATCTTAATGATTAAAACCAAAGACCTTATATTAATAACTAGAAAGTTCACTGTGGAATTTCTGGATAATGTAACTACAATTATATGCAAGTTACAAGTACTAAGTTATTATTCTGTGTTAAAATTAACTAGCGCAATAATGTTGTTAGTATTTTTTGATAACTTTGTACATAAATACCATTAGATCTATAAAGAACGGAATACTTTACCTTTTTATTATATAATAATATAAATAGTTTTTAATATATTATATTCATAAACAGAACATTTTAGAATTTTGTTATTGTATATAAATAATTCTTTATTTATCTTACCTTTACCATACGAAAGGAGGTTAGTACCTAGCAATTTGACTTTATCAGATTTCAAGTGATTTTGTGAAATTTATTATTACATTACTGAAGAAAAAAATTGAAGAAAGAAGAGACAAACACAATATGCGATTGCCCATAGTGTGCGTTGTGGCAAAGGAGATCAGTATGGTCATACCATCCCCTTGTTACAAACCTCACTTTGGTTGGTCGAGTGATACAACGCTTCTGTTGGAGATTATATTTCTGTTGCGCACTAGCTGAAGATTACACCTATGTATAATGCGAACTTACAAATATATCTAAATTTTATATATTATTATATTTAGTTTTAATACTTTATATAATTATAATCTGTTTTTGATAGACTTGCTGATGAGCATACTAGCTTTTTTTTTCATTGTATTGCTACCTTAATACTATATTATTATGGTTTAAAATGTGTGGGCAATATTTATGTCAGAGTTATAAATTATGTTTTCAAAATGTCAACAAACCTAAATTAAGATATATCATACACTAGCTTTTGCCCGCGGCTTCGCTCGCATTAAATTCGGGATAACACGGTACTTTCATTTATCACTATACATAGGATTTCCCCTCCTCCAACTTTAAAGTTTCGGGGCAATTTCAAGAATTTTTTATTAGCAAAAAATATGTTATAGTGAGCTAACCTTAAAAGATAGACATATGCTGTCGCGGACTTTTTTGTAGACCTTTAAAAGGAGAAAAATACTCTCATACATGATTTTTGTGTAACTTTAACCGTTTACGCAGCGTACGCAGCGGAAGCTCCAAGTATGAAAAAATCCCCGATTTTGAAACATTTTCATGCTGCTCCGCTTCTATTACTCGTAGCGTGATGATATATAGCCTATAGCCTTCCTCGATAAATAAGCTATCTAACACTGAAAGAATTTTTCAAATCGAACCAGTAATTCCTGAGATTAGCGCGTTTAAACAAACAAACAAACAAACTCTTCAGCTTTATATATTAGTATAGATAACTGCCATCTGCTACTAGGGAGTAGTAGTGCAGCTCTTGTTAAGAAGTGGACATACATTTATTACATATTAAGTCTGTTTTTGAATCCATAAATAATATATTTAAAAATATTTTATTCGTGTATTTCATTCAATAATAAAAAAAATGTGGAACCGAATTAGCAACACTTATTTATTTATTATGGAAAACCAACAAATCTAACACTAATTTAATCTATAATACAATAACTAAAGTAGAATATAACATGCTTAGTGCAGATTAAATTACAGGTTGCCACGACATGCAATTGTGTTTAGTGTGAATAATGAATATACACTTTGTTTATAATTATGACTATAAAAAAATTACCATCAATCTTGAAGATTTTCTAAAAGTAGTTTTTTTATAAGTTGACTGATATACTTGAATAATATTTATGCTACTTTACATCATACAATTCAACAAAACTTGTACATACAGGTATCAACAATCTCCAAGATGTATGGGAGGCGGGCGAGGTGAGTTGCACGTCCTTAACTGGAGTCTCCGCTCAGAAGCTGCTACGAGAAAGTTGATCTGACGCTCCTCAACAGGCTGCTCCGGCTGATTGTCGATCATAACATCGCCGATTATATGACAGCCAAAAATAACGTTGTTATCAACTATAAGGTAAGTAAATACATACTTTTATCGGTCGAATGTTACTTAAAAACTTGTTATTACTCTCAAAGACGATGGAGTGTTATGTAATGAAATGTGTCATGAAGACGGCATTTTTGTTGGAATGGACGTTTCGCCCTTTTGACTGCAGGTTAGTACCTGGTTAAGTAGTTTGGTCGATCCTAGTATTTTTGTCAGGTTGCTTCACTTGCGCCATATCCAATGCCGTTAGACAAATCTGACTTAATTTCTTAACAGTTGAGGAGAGTAAGAAAAGTACAACTAATAAAGTTTTAAGTTCACCAATTGTAGGTAATACTCCATTAGCTGCTTTACTGATGTTATTATTCAAGTTGTGTCAGAAACACAAAAATCCATTTTTACAATTCAAACTTACAAAAATCAATTATGGAATTAAATAATGCACTAAAATTAACATTGAAAGAAATAATGATAAGGCTACATATAAGCAATTATAGTGTCAATACATAATAACATATTGTCACCAGGACATGAACCACACAAACTCGTACGGCATCATCCGAGGGTTGCAGTTCGCGTCATTCATAGTGCAGTACTACGGGCTCGTGCTGGATCTACTGGTGCTGGGATTGCGACGCGCTAGCGAAATGGCCGGCCCGCCGCAGCTGCCCAATGACTTCCTCTCCTATCAGGTATTGTAACACATACTTTTTAACTTATTCTCAATCTTGACCGCCAAGATTCCAAACAGTAAAGCAGTGCTAACTGCGGATACTGCAACTTTGTAACCGCAACAAGAACAGGGTTTTAGCGGTTAAAGGATTGATAACAATTTATTAAAGGGCATCGCTAATATTAGCAATAAGTTTAAGAATGTTTTAAAAAATGTTGGAACGAAACATATATTTTTTATATTTGACAGGACCGACAGACCGAGACCGCCCATCCTATCAGGCTGTACTGCCGTTATGTGGACAGAATTCATATATACTTCAGGTAATATACAATTTTATTTACATATACATATTTTTAAGTGGCACTGACACCTGTGACCTTGACTTGAAGAAACTTCAGATATCTTACTGACTCGGCGAAACAGCTTGTGTTGTTTCTTGCCAGTTTGCTGTTATAAAACAGTATCAATCTGATTTGTAACGAAGCGTGCCTCTTTCACGTTTTTTAATTATTTTTTCATTAATTAAATTACAATGTGTTGACTTTGTGTAACAGGTTCACAGCTGAGGAGGCCCGCGATCTTATACAGCGGTATTTGACTGAACATCCTGACCCCAACAATGAGAACATTGTTGGTTACAACAACAAAAAATGCTGGCCGCGAGATGCGCGTATGCGCCTCATGAAACATGACGTCAACCTGTGAGTGACTTTTTTTAAAAATTAGCATTCGAATGTGTTTCCATATTAAATATTTAAATTAACTGTTCCCGGCGGTGTTACCGGTGATATAAGATATTTTTCAGTAGAACCTAGCCATGTGTTAATCTAGGCTGTCAGCTAACTCCATATCTAATTTTTATTAAAATCGCTTCAGCCGTTTAGACGTAAAGAAGTAACAAATATATTACCTTTTTAATATTTGTGTAATTATACCCGTGTATTAATGTCTTAAAACAATTTAGTACTATTAAATGTAAAGGCCTATGCCAAGCTTACATGGCGATGGCATATGCTACCGAATAGCAAACTAGGCTCTGGCGGCTGATAAATGTCATCATCATAATTCTATAATTTCACGGCATTAGCATTCCCTCACAAGCATAGCATTGGGAGTATTGGGCCTGCGTATTAGATGATGGCCCAATGTCCCCATAGCTATTATTTGCAATTATGAGCACAAAGGTAACAAACGTCGTCATCTTGTTTTAAACAGTGGGCGCGCAGTTTTCTGGGATATCAAGAACCGTCTGCCGCGTTCAGTCACCACCATTCAATGGGAGAACAGCTTTGTGTCTGTATACTCCAAGGACAATCCCAACCTTTTGTTCAATATGGCTGGATTTGAGTGCAGAATACTGCCGAAGGTAAGTCAAGTTTTTGATACATAAGTAATATTTTTGATTGATCCTGAGTTAAATATTACATTTACATTTTTTTTTAATATTCTCTATACTCATAGTTTATATAAGGACATGCCTTTGTTGAGTGAGTCACTTTAATCGACACACCGTTTCCCAGTTTGGTTAAGTAATTTCAGGCTGACTCACCTGATTATCTGAATAGAAAGATGTTGCTGTGATTTCTCTCTTTACTATAATGTCGTTAACACCCACAAATCCGTTTGTGGCGGTCTCCATTTTTAGCATAGTATATAATAGCAACATAATATATAAAGATGTGAATATTGTGGTAACATTCTTATGTTAAAGTAAAACCTATTCAAATAATTATTAAATTAAATATAACTTACGATTCTATGTATCTTACATTCTTAAATTAATGTACAAAAAAACTTAAAATAAGAATATCGACATTACTACCACTACATTAACACATACATTAAAATATTGTAATTACATTTATTAAGTTATTGTAATTGTGTATATTTAACATGTCATTTAAATATATTAACTTTGGTACGGTATTGTATTTAATATTAAAACATCAATTAGAAATTAATGCAAAAAACCACTTTCTTTAAAAGTGATATTGTTAACACTACGAACAAACAGAACAAGTTTCACCCTTTTTGTTAGTAGTTGATTTTTGTCGTAGCAAATCTCCACGCTCGGACAAACCGGTCCCGGGTCGAGCCCGCCCCGTGCTGCACTGCTAGCGGCGGCCGATTTGCAGGACAGTCGAGTCCGAGACAATAGCTCGCGCAACGCTTACATTTTTGCTTGCTTACGCATAACTTTATTTAGTCGCTAATCTATCTGTTAATGGTTCTGTCTATCACTACTCTCTTCTCTACTCCTCTTCTGTACTTCGTGAGATCTTTGTGCTTTGTACTTATGTGCTTTGTGATCTGTGTTCATCGCAATAAATAAACGATCAATGCGAACACATTGGTCTTAAACTGGACTCCTTGGTCGATTAACCGCCACCATTCTATCAGGTAACAACACATAATACGCAAACCCCCATATTGTGACCCCTACATGAACGCTAGTTTTGATGAGCAATAGTGACGACACAGTGATTCGGCAGATTCGCAAGCAAATCACCGATCACATCTACCCTCCCCCTATAACGCAAATAAAAAAATGCCATGTCAGGGGATGCCATCTATTTTGGCTTTAGAGAAGCGGCGATATGGTTCGCGCAGTTGAAAGGCCAATTTGCCATTTCTGCGTTCACGACGACAATACAAAATTCTTTTACAGTCATCGGCAGCTCGACCCCCATTTGCAACTGAAGTGGGGATTTAATTATCAACCCACCAGCACAAAGTGATTAAATGAAGAAATTAAAGACTGAGCGATTAAGCGCCTGTCACATCTAGAGAAAGAAAGTCAGCAGTTCTGATGCATGAGGATCTCGGAGACAGAAAGGCCATCTCAATTCTCCGGCACCTAGCACTTGGCAGGAACCTGATGTCCCGATTGACTTCCTGCCGAACAACTGGACGATCGTCTACAAGTGGCACACAAAAAGATCATAGCATCGCAGACCTCATCGAGGACTGGAAGACCTAGCTGACCTTGCCGACCGAATCACGATGTGGGGTCCCTCAACTCCTCAAGTGGGCATTCAACATCACTACTGGACAGCACCACTCTAGACACATTAGTGGCAGGTAGCAGCACCTGACCAGGCAGGTTCAAGCTTTGAGCACTAGAGCACCAGCAGAACGAACCGCGGCGACCAGAAGCAGGTCTTACGAACCACCGCCAGATCGTTCCAGCATCACGATTCCAGCTCAGGAAATCCCCAATTGCTTGGTACCATGCGAAGTTTGGTGACGAGGCAGAAAGTGCGTCAAACCGT
>PQWD01002360.1:0-27751 GCA_019425675.1 Leucinodes orbonalis
TTGAAGTTTCTCAGGAACAATGGCACAACGTCATCTTCAGAAGCTGTTCCCCTTAAGCGTGGTGTGCCCCAAGGATCAATTTTAGGCCCGATTCTTTTCATTTTGTACACAGAAGATCTAACGGATTGCATTAACTATTCCAACTTTCATATATATGCCGACGATTTACAATTATATTTCTCGTTTAAGCCAGATGACACTCCTAATGGCGTAAAACTAATTAATGAGGAACTAGGGTGTATAAATGCATGGGCAAATAAGAACTGTTTAGTCCTTAACCCAAATAAGTCCAAGTTTCTCATAGTAGGGACTGATAGCCAGATACAGAAAAATAATTCATTCGAACCTAATCTTAAAATTGCAGATACTATTGTTGAGCAGGTGACTGAAGCCCGTAATCTAGGAGTCCTTATGGACAACAAATTAAGGTTTCACAACCACGTTGTAGAGACTGTCAGAAATTGTTTTTTTAGACTCAAAATATTATACAAAATTAGAAACTTCTTAGACGTTAATGTTAGAATAGAACTGTGTGAATCTTTAATATTTTCAAAACTCAATTACGCAGATACGGTTAATAGAGACGGTTATTTACCTATGTGTAAACATTCACAATAACTCAATAGACAATAATGGCAAAAAAAAATTCGAAGAAGAAAAGAACGAGAAAATGCTGTCAATCCGCTGTTTACCGCAACATTTTTTACTTCGTTTTATCAATCGTTTGCAAAACGGGCTAAAAAGAAATGTTTTCCTCGTTGCTGCTCGAAATTACTGCTTATTACATAATAACAAGGGACTTTATTTACTAGCTGTTGGTTGGAAGTCTTGTTTCTGTGACCTAGATTAATAACAAGCCTGTGTTTTTATTCACAAAACTTGCATAACTATTTCTGTTAGCATGCCACATATGGCATACCACATTTAATCCGTCACCTACAGTGATCCCAAATGAGGCACCAAAATGCAATGCCTAAAATATGACGTAGATATCATATTTATGACACTACAGTATCCAGAAAATTTAAAGCCTGTTTTACATAGTAACCTGGAATACTTTTTAAATAATGATTTCAGTCATGAAAAGAGCTAAGTGGTAATCTTTCATACGGAATCCAGTAGTCACTTCTATCTGTATCTAATTTATTCTTTCTATTTTTTTCAATTGTTTTTAAGAGCATAATTATTTTTACAAAAACAAAGATTAAATTGCACACTTATACTTGCACATAAATGTTTAGTATCAGAAAACAAAACGCAAGCTTTCGGCCAGCCTTAGTGCGTAGCTTTATAACACGGCGCGAAAATTCGGTACCTATATTGGACGGGGAACTTTTTATCATGAAAGCGAGAACTGTTCTCGGTCGGTAAGCGGTAATGGTTAATACGCACCTGAAACTTTGCATGCATACCGAGGGTTTGTTTTGGTAAGGCCATGTATGCAAATTGTCTACAGGCTTGACTAAAGTATAATTGGCGCTTGTCTTGCAATGAAGAGTTCACATGCATTTAAAACTCTATTATTTATTTATGACGACCCATTGGGTGTAGCGATTGAGACGTCGACTACTACACCTGAACATGTTTGTTTGTAATGGTCTGGGTGTTTTCTATGTAGAATATGTATGTATTATAGTATAGTATGTTTATCCGTTATTTAGTACCCATAATACATACAGGCTTCACACTTAACTTGGGCCTGGATGGCGCTGTGTGAAAGTCAGTGGATATTTATTAAATATCTAGAAATAAAGAGTTTCCATTATTATTCCCGTTGAAATATGCCTCAAAATTAAGATTTAAAAATATCATGTATGAAAATTTTAAAATAATAAGGCTCTCTCTCTTTATTCTATAGACTCGTTCTAGATATCCCGGTATCCCGGTCCTCCGCTTTTTTCATCCAGCTTCCACCAGCGACCTTTCGTAAGTCGTTTCGACGAAGGCTAACTTTTTAAATATATGAACCGGCTATGCGATGTTCCTACGTATTTCAAGAATAAAAAGAAGCAAAACCTTTGAATCGGGTTAAATTTGGACTACTTTAAGAACCGAATCACCCTGTCTCGTAAAGAATAAAGCGTTAAAGAAAAGTTAAATTTCTTTGATGTGCAGGAGTCGTAACTACTATCTAGTTTTCTATTCCCTACAAAAAATTAGTTTAAAAATATAGAAATAAATAGTGATTTAAAATGAGCTATTTATTATTATGTCGAGTTTTCTATTTTTTTGGTATTACAAAAGTTATATTTCTATGCCTTTTTTCTATGTGTGATTCATGGAATGATAGTGCATACTAAGTATTATATAGACTTTTCTAAAAGAGTGAGATTTAAAAAAGACTTCTTGTAGGATTTCTTAAATTTTGTTTCAATATTCGAACGACGAACAGGGGCATTGAAATGTAACGTACGTTATAAGAAGGCTAATTAACAATCTCTTTACTTTGTATTGTCGACAAAGAGGCGTGTTTCACAATTTCTGTACAAATTGCGTCTAAAATCACCGAGAACATTGGAAATAACTGAAGGGTAAAATAAACTTTATGCGTTTGCTTTGAAAGTTCAATTTTCACAAAGCATTAATTGTGAATTATATCAGAAATGAAGTTTCCAATAGCCTTTTCAGGGCTTTATACGTACGTAGTTTTAGACATCGAACTTTGTGCGTCGTTGCTTGTTAGTTAATTCAATCATGCCAACGACTGTTCGCATGATTGACTAGAAGATTTGGAAAGCAATGTTATTTCATGGATATATGTTTTTAGCTTGTCATCGGGTCTACCATTGGTTCAGATTGAACAAAAATGATTTTAGTATTATAAATACATCAAAAATAAATCAAGTCCTAATATTACTAAGATTTTGATGGCACTATTATAATTCGATGTGGGCTATTGCCTTACGACCGGGAGGGTGCAGGTTCAAATACCGCCACGTACCAATGTGTTTTAGAATATCCGAAATTATATGTACGTTATCCGACGCTCTTACGGTGAAAGAAAACACCGTGAGGAAACCTGCGCACTCCTGCGAATAGATTCAAAGGTTGTGTGTGAAGTCAGCCAAGCCGCACTGAGCGCTCCCACTAATGAGCTGCTGATGACTAATGAAAAACTACATATTCAACAAAATAGAAAATTAGTGGCAAATTAAATTCCAAGATACAAGCATTATGCAGTTAGCATTTCAAATACATAAACCTATTTTTTTCTTATTAAATAAATTAAATTTTAGTTTTTTTCTTAGATTATTAAAGCATTTATTGTGAACAAGGGTATAATAATACACAGTAGCAGTTTATTAATACATTTATCAAAGGAAGTCAACTATGTTAAAATGTGGGAAATAATGTTTCTGACAGCTTGTTTGCAGAAAACACAAACGTAACTCCAAAGGTTGGACATTCAAAGATCTTTTTTAAAATTTATTTACTTCATAATAAATTGAAACACGTGAGATTTCATGTGTAAATATGGTGAAAGTCTAGCTTTGCTTTTAAACTATTGAATTATAATCTGTAGAGATAAGTTAGAAATGCTTTGTCAGAATTTCCTTACCTCTTAGTCAACTGCTCCTTCTAGTTTTTAGCGTCTCGTGTTACCGCCTTAATGAAACACATTAATAACATCTGCGCTCACTAAAATGTCTTTTGTTTCTTGAGATTTTGAAATACTCTTTTGTTAGTCGATTCATACAGCTTGGATCGGTTTGCAAGTAATTTAGAAATATAAACAGCTAATATTTTACCTAAAAATTATATTCCTTAAAATATTTGTAGCTTCTTGATTCATCATCAGCTTTTAGCGTCCCACTGTAAATAAATAAATAATAAATAAATATCTACTGACAGTCACACAGCGCCATTTAGCCCCAAGTTAAGCGTAAAGCCTGTATTATGGGTACTAAACAACGGATAAACATACATGTATACATTTTTTTTTGTAAATACATACATATTATACATAGAAAACACCCAGACCATTACAAACAGACATGTTCATGCACACAAATGTTTGTACTGCCCGGGGATCGAACCCGGAACCCTTGGTGTTGCAGTCGACGTCTCAACCGCAACACCAAATGGGTCGTCGAACTGTGAATTACAAGCCTTCCTGACGACCCATTTGGTGTAGCGGTCGAGACGTCGGCTGCTACACTGATGGTTCCGGGTTCGAACCCCGGGCAGTACAACATTAGTATCCATGAACATGTCTGTTTGTAATGGTCCAGACCACCAATACATATTATACATAGAAAACACATAGGTGTTTATCCGTTGGTTAGTATTCATAATACATGCTTCACGCTTAACTTGGGACTAGATGGCGCTGTGTGAATGTCAGTGGATATTTATTTATCAAAATTACAGTGAATTTGAGATTTCAAACACCACCCGCCCCCAATGCAGATTGATGGGTGTTAAAACCTAACGTAGTAAGATGAAAGTAGAATCGACAATTTAACCTCTGAAGCACATCATCTGATGATGATGATTCATTATCAGCCTATTACGGCTCACTGCAGGGTAAAGGCCTACTACACGGCGTAGCTGTGGGAAGATTAGGCCGTAATTTGAGGGCGCAGCACCTAATAGAAATCGGGTACACAATTTGTTCCTAACATGATCATTTCAGCGCTAAATATATCAACAAACGTCTAAAAGTTTAAACTAATGCTCTAATAAATTAAGTGCACCCTTCACATTAACAACAAAGAAAACTTTTAAATGTAACTTTTATAGAACTTACAATACGGCGCCCGTATAAACAATAGGGCAGTTTATTCAAGATCTATTCAGAAATTATGTTAAAAAATGTAAAATATTTTAGTATAGAATGATACCGTTTTAACCCAATCTGATTATTGACCCCTAAAACTACGACACACTAATAGATGAAACTGCTGTAGTGAGAGATATTATTATTTTAAAGATCAACCAGTACGCTACGCGATGTTAAGCAAAAAGCGCCAGCAATGAAAGGTGGCGTATTATAATAAACCAATGATAGAAAGTAATTCGTTTCAACACTGTTCTATGCACATCACCTTAGACGATAGATCTTTTAAACCTAGAAAATAAATAAAATAGGTCAAAAATATGCGCGGAATTTTTGTAGAGCATACAAAATGCAAAAAGCTCGTACCCCACCGAGCTTTCTTAATGTGTACATACGAGTATTTGTAAACGAAAATCTGACGCCTCGCCAATGTACATTTGAACACCCAGTTGGTAACGTTGTAAAGACTCAAAGTAAAACTTATTTGACGAGCTATTTGTACAGCATTAGAAGAAATGCTTGCAGCAGTATATTTCAAAATAACCCAACTTTAAAAAAAGCCAAAGCATGCAAATATAGGGGTCTGGACTCTGAATATGATTTTGTCCCATTCGGTGTCGAGACCCTTGGTCCGTGGGGTCCTAGTGCTTTGAGGATTTTCAAGGAAATTTCGAAAAGGTTAGTCGACATCACTGGTGACCGAACATCTGGCAGCTACCATGGACAAAGAATCAGTCTGGCAATACAAAGGAGTAACGCTGCAGTATTTCGGAACCTTGCCGAAAGGGAATTCTTTTAATTATATTTTTTAGTTTTAATTGTTTATTTTTATAATTTAGTTAAATTTAAATTTGTAAATATTTTAAATAAAATTCTTTCATTTTTAAACATAGTATACCGTACCTCTTACTTATATGTAAAGTAAATGGCTTCTATAAACCTTTCGCCCCACATTCCGCATACAACCAACCCTTCAACAAGCAAATACACCGTAACCGAACACTATTTGTTTGTTTGTACAAATACAACAAATGTTTGAGCAACTAATGTGATTATTTCAGGGCAAATAGATTTCACACAAATAAGTTGTACCCGGAATATATTAGCGCAGGTTTTATGGTTGCCTTCTTTATGAGTCGCGGAGTTCACGGCTTTGGGTTTACTGTTTTCTATAATATGCAAATGTAGTTAATATTGTTAATTATTTCACGTTGAACGTATATTAACATGGCGGAAAATGGGGGGACATATGTCCAGCAGTGGACTGCGATAGGTTGAAGAGAGAGAGTATATTAACATTGAAAAATATTTTTTACATTATCGCAACCATAATACAAGCTGCATTGTTTGGTGGCATTGTTTGCAAATGTAATTTGGTTCCGCAATTCTGTAAGTCTATAAAATTAAACAACGCATACAAATTTAACGGCCACGCTCGGAAATTTTGATGATTCCATTTGCGGATTGGATTGAAAATTTTGCACGAGAAAAACACATGACGATCGCGATCGGGAGCGCAACGGGTCGTGGATTAAAATCGGTAAACGGTACTGTAGTTTACTCTTAAAAAAAGGCAGACAGCAGTCTCAGATTTATTTTTTAGTTTCTTAACTCAAAGCTCCTAAAATGCGGCTGTCTTTGCGTTATCAAAAGTAGTAATTTCATAGCCAATGTGCACATTATAGTTGGATATATATATATTTTTTAATATTGTCAGATGCGATTTCTACTGCAACATGATTTCAAAATGAAATAATTTAATCATTGAAGTCAATACTAGCACAATGATGATATAACCTATGGGCATCGTGTTTGTTTACTTGCAACATACTGCCTGTCGGATTCAGCTAAGCATTGAGCCCAATCAGGGCTACAAATAGTAATGTTACGGTACAACTTCTCGTCATATTATTATATTCTAACATTGCACTGATTTTTACAAAAAAAGGATAAATGAACATTGTTGTATACCGTAAAAATATACTTCAAGTCACTGTTTACGATTTATGCCATTTTGGTTATGATATTGCAGCTTGAATTATATGATTGCTTGAAAAGAAAGATGATTCCATACTTAGGAGGACACGTTACGCTGTCGGCCCCGACTACAACCTAATGATGGTAGTCATCAACTCTCAACAATTCGTTTTGAGCCCGCGGGGTGGGTTACTGCTCTTTTATACTCACCCTTTTAGGCTGATCGTGATGATGACATGATGATCAATTAGAGTATCAATCAAATATTATTTTATACGAACTTTGCCCTCGCGGCGTAAAATATTCTCCCGGAGTAAAACATAGCCGAAAATCGCTTCGTTGAGTCACGCGACGCGCGCATGGGGGACAATATTTCTTTATTTTTCTAAATAAAAAGGTATTTTCGAAAATAAAAGCATCCTATGTTTTTCCGTATTACATCGGCTACTTGCCAAAAAAGTCCGGTCTAACTTCGTCTAGCCATGTGTAAGTACCGTATATAAAAATTATATTTGCATTAAATAAAAGACTGACTTCGAAAAGTCTTAGTCACTGATACAAATCGATCACTTCAAGGTATATAACAATGAACTGCAAAAGGTTCAATAATCAAAAGCCTTTGAAGATAAGAGAAAAGAGATCAGACATGCGCACTGATTAAGAGTTCAAATTGAAAAGCATATAAAGCGAGTGCACGCTTGCTTGCAAGATAGATTGGAAATATACGAGTAGTCAGGATTTGAACAGGCTTATGAGTTTGGGAAATAGTGGAATATTGAATAAGACAGTGGAACGCATGCTGAAGGCAAAATTGTATGTTTGAGAATAAGTTTTTAAATATGTCTTTTGATGTCAGCCTTCTGTAAAACCATTACTTGTATCCTACTTTTATACTTGTTAAATATAACTACTTTTTAAAATTTTGATTACTTAATTTATTTTGAAAAAATACTCATCAACTCATAGATGGTGGGTACTAAATAATTTATTCTAGTGATCTTATTTCAAATATGCAAAAACGACGAATTACCAAAATAGTATAAATTATAAAACTACTGATATTAGTATCACGAAGCCATGATGTGCACTATAATCAATTCTCTTTGTCCCATCACTCCCATCCATATCAATAAGAATTTTAGATCCTAGCCTGCTACTCAAAATCTAAACTGCTAAAAATCTAACACTATCTCTCTTAATTCCACTGCAAGATGAAGAAGCAAAATATACATGGTATGTATACCTCTCGCTTGAGTTAATAAATCACGTCTTATGACTAGAGCCCTAATGGTTGTTCCGATTTTCCTGGTATCCCAGAGCTGTACAATTAATCGGAATCGAAAATGTATTACGATAAGGCACAAGATTGAATCAAGAGATAATTGAAAACTAAGCGCAGTCCAATCGAAATACGTCAAATATTAGCCAACGTACACCGCAAATTGACTTTGCAGGTTTGCTATAAGTAGTTTTATTAATCAATGTTGGATATCAATGCGACAAAAAGCATCGATGCTGGGATATCGATAGAAAATGATCGATACGTTTCGTTGTGATTGTATTTCCAAAATAATATCATCACCATCATTTCAGCCACACAATGTGCACTGCTGAACATAGGCCCCAATAACTTCCCGGTGGGTACCCGCAACCTTTCTTAGGTCATCTGACCATCTTGTGGGCGGCCGTCCCACGCTGCGCTTGCCGGCACGCGGCCTCCATTCGAGAACCTTCCGGCCCCAACGGCCATCGGTAAATATAAATAATATATCAAAAATAATTCGCGATCTCAAACCTTTCATGCTACGTCGTACGCCGTTCATTTGTTGTCACGTGATTCATATAATTTTAGTTTATTTTTCGGGGATATTGGGTAATATGTATTTTCGAATTTTCGAAAATATATGTACGTTATCTGACGCTCTTACGGTGAAGGAATACATCGTGAGGAAACCTTCATGCACGCCTGCGAAGAGATTCGAAGGTTGTGTCTGAAGTCGTCCAAACCGCACTGGGCCCGCGTGGACGACTAAAGCCGAATCACCCTATACGGGTAGGGTCGTGCCCCTCGGTGGGGACGTTTAATGAGCTGATGATGATGATGTCGTTTATGGATGATGAAAAGTTTATTATTATTATAGAAAAGGACTTGAATGGATGCCACCAAAACCTTTGCATAATATCGATATATTGAAAGTATCGACAGTAGTCACTTCTCAATGTTACATAGTAGCCTCAATTAAATAGAGTTGGCGTCGGCCAAGTTACCCGTGCCCAAGCCCAAGGAATTACGTGTTATCTGTGGTGAATTATTTATCGTTGTACGTGTCTATTCGACTTTGAGGAAGTCTACTGATGTGGGTAGTTTTATTTGAAAACAGAAGTGCCAGTTCTTTGACCCATTGGTTAAATATACTTATGACATTTGCAATGTTTTAGGAAACCAGTAACTTTCAAATCTGTCACCTGAATAAAAATATTATTTATTGATTACACTTTTAACATTACATGAAATGAAACTAATTTTATTTATTGATTGAGATGGAATCTCCTCTTAGCTATGCTATGCAGGAAGGTATGTTGCCTGTAGTGTGACGTTATAGGCTGATTGATGATCACGATACAAAACCAGGGAGGTTATCGTCATCTCTTAAATCAGTTTTATTATAGTGATACGTCATAATTTTTGTACCAGAAAAGACGTAGTAATATTATTTTCATATTTCTTCTTATCGAGTCGATATGAATTCACTACTTAAATGTGATAAAGCAACCAATATTTGGCCACTTGGATTGCCTTTCCATTTGCCATCCAGAGGTCCCGGAAACCGCACGAAAATGGACAATTTGGGCAAGACGGTAGGTGTTCCATTATTTTTGGGGTATCGCAATCGCACACTGCTTCTTCTGGGATATTCCCATCGTACCCAATATTCACGGCACCGGCCAACACCTGCCCACAGTCTATTCATAGTTAATTGTAATACTGTTTTAAAGAGATAGTAGCGAGCCTCAAGAACACGCCAATAATGAAGCCGAGTGGAAGAAACTAAAACTAACCTTGGCTCTCATTGAAGAATCCAAGCACCATGATGATGATGACAACAAGTCCAATCTTGAGCCGGTAGCTGATCAGGGACATTGTATGGTTTGATAACGCCCGGACCAGCGTCATGGTTTAGCCCTGTCTCATCCATTCGTTATGTTGTATTGCTGTTGATGTGAACGGATCTCGCGGTTGCATTATCTGTGAACAATATAATTAATCATTACGATATTTCATATGAAGGAAAATATAAAATAAGTTACAATATTTTTTTAATGAAATGAACAGATTGCTATATTTATATTAAGAATAAATTATTTATTTAATAAAACTCGATGTCACCAAATCAACAATTTGAATAGGAATCAATATCTTATAACAAGGGTCAGAGGGTTTTTTTTTTCAGAAGAAAAATCGCTGGTATTGGATAATTTTTTTTTTCTTGGTTAACCATGAAAGTCAGAATCTACCGTGACATAAGAGGTATTGTAATCTTGGAATTATGCTATGCATTTTAATGCATAATATATAACTTTACGTAGAGTTTTTTAAATCACGCAGTATATAGAATCCAAAGGAAGAGCAGGTATGTCTCATTATAGGATAGTTAGCAGGATAGTTTTTGTGTAATTTATCAACTACTCGGTAGATATTACCGGTTAAATGTATGCTTTTTAGAATACATTATTAAGTCATATATATGTTAAGTTTCTAAATGAATTTTCTCAATTTCACGTATTGTCACGCCAGCCCAGTTATCTCACAACCGTGCCGACTATTCGAGGCGTTGAGAAATTACATACAAACGCGAGTGGCAATCTTCCCTTGAAATAAACATCCGTTTTGTACCGAAAGGAAAAAAATATTCCGGGCAGAAGCATTATGCATACGAGACATTTTTGTCGCACATTTCAAGCGTGACGTTATACACTCAAGGCGGGTGGAATAAAAGAAGAGCGACGGCTCACGTCACGGTTAAGTTCTCCGCGCACACAAGTTTTGCTAGCAATTTTTCCCACGTCAGTTTTAATGGTGGTACAAATATCAAATAACGTTTTAACTGAAACATGACGTGTGGTCTTATGTCCTTAGTTATGACAGTTTGATTCAAGTGTCAACCTATGGGGTGAAATGATTGAGGAGTCAGCTCACTTAGCAATTGAGCTTTAATCCCCGTGTAGCACTAACATGGGCAAAAATATGACAATACTATGTTTATTTTTAAATAGATATTTTTTCGGTTTGTGTTTGACCAAAACCGTAAGCTTAAAAAATATATTTTATAATATGTATTGTTTATGAAAATCATATTTTAAATTAAAGGTGCCATTATGTACTATTATAAGATTAGCACAAGTGAGTAGGCAAATTCCTATACTTATAACAGGGCATTTTTTATTCATGTACGCATTTACATCACAAGGTAAACTCGAGGAAAACTCGGTGCACAGGGGATTTCTAACCATACCCACTTTCCTAATCCATTGTATTATGATACTGGCACATAATACGTTTAATGATTACTTAAGAATAAGCTTTAGATCAGAAGAACCGATGGCTGGTGGAGCAGACGAGTTCTGGAGTGAAGAACTCGTGTCTTGGCAAGCATAGTGTGGGACACCCTCCAGCCCGATGGACCGAGGGTTTGCCAAAGGTGGTGGAGGCTGGATGAGAAAAGTGGAGGACCGGGATATATGGAATAGACCGCAAAATGGGTGAGACCAAGTCCAGTAGTGGACTGAATTAGTTTTGCTGGAATTAAATAATTAGTTCTTTCTCTTAAGACTGTTCATGCGAAAGTTCTGATCATGCGATTTTAAGTAACTGATCGCCAGGGTTATGAAATTCTTTGTTTTTTAGTACAGAAGCAGCCGCTATCGTGTAAAGAGAACTTCAGTGAAGACATTAAAACTTGCCAGGCTCTCGGTGATTCTAAAAGACAGTCTTAATGGCCGAAGCAAACTTCGAGAACTTTCTTTGTAAGCGGTAAACTCTCTAATGGGAAGTTTTGGATAAACGACCGAAAAATGAGCGTCATCCGAGGGCGTTGTATGCATTAATATGATCTATAGCAGACATGTCTTGAAATTTTTGCTATGAATTTCCCTAAAATACATTTTTCCATTTTTCTGTTGCCTTTCTACCGGGAGGGCTGAGGTTCAAATCCCGACACGTACAAAATTGTTTTCAAATTTTCGAAAATATATGTACGTTATCCAACGCTCTTACGGTGAAGGAATACATCGTGAGGACACCTTCATGCACGCCTGCGAAGAGATTCGAAGGTTGTGTCTGAAGTCGTCCAATCCGCACTGGGCCCGCATGGACGACTAAGGCCTAATCACCCTATACGGGTAGGCTCGTGCCCCTCGGTGGGGACGTTTAATGAGCTGATGATAATGACATTGTTCCAAAAAAGTTTTATTTATACAATGTGTTATATAAATAACACATTGTTGTAGTTCTCCTACGGATATCCTCGTTTCGGATTTTATCGCGTAGGGAAACACCTAACATAGCCCTCTCCATAGCACGCTGAGCAACCTTGAGTCTATTCAAGAGGCCCTTAGTGAGCGACCACGTCTCGCTTCCGTATGTCATAACTGGCAACACACACTGGTCAAAGACATTCGTCTTGAGACACTGAGGTATTTTGGACGAAAAGAACTGCCTTAACTTCCCGAACGCTGCCCATCCTAATTGGATTCGAAGAGAAACCTCCTTCTCGAAGTTGGACCTACTAAATTAACTACCTGTCCCAAAAATACAAATTTATTATAGCAGCAATGTTTGTCAATTCCTCAGAAATTTAAAGTAGGCTTGCACGATAAATATAACGCTGTTTTTCCAAACTTCAGATTAGTTTTCTTACCTTCGTATCAATGAGTGCTTCACGTATAACAAGTGCCAATTTTATGCCATTTATGAAGGCTAAATAATCCCGTGTATGTGCGCAATATTATGTTATGCTATGGAGCTATTTTACCATATAACAGTGTGTACGTTAAAATATTAAGGCTTCTTTTACCTTTCAAAATATATACAGTTATTTAGTAAAAATCAAATTTGGAACCGTAACATACCTAAATGTTAGTTAATTATTATAATTAACTTTCTTACATTTATTTAATTCATAAGCTTTAAAGTGTTATATTAAAAAATATATATTACGTTAATTGAAATCACTACCAATGCGTATATATTATTCAAAGAAAACAGAATAATAAATAATCCATATACAATATTTGATGTTCAAATTTTGAAGTAAGTAAATTTTGAAACAGATGAACAATTCTAAGACTTCGATTGTAGATAATGCTTTCCTACAATAGACAATAAGCTGAAACGGGATCCGTTATACATTTCAACAATAGCTAATGCCCTACTTCCAACTCGAGAGTATAGATCACCAATAAATAGGCAGACGGACAGTCTAACTTCGAACCTGTTTGAGCATGCACTAAGCTTTCAGATAGTCTTTTGATCTGAACTGTGTAACTTGAAATGTATAAAGACTTATAAATAGAGGAATTCGGATTACTTTGACTGGTTCAATTTTTTCGCTTAATTAAGTTTCGCTTCTTCAACACCCTCTTTGAAGTTCGCATAGTAGTGATTTATGATGTAGTACTCGAACTGTTTTTGATTAACTACTACTATTTATTGTTAAACGAATATATGATATGTTTGAAAACGAAATAATAATTATATTTTGTTATTTATCTTTGACTAAACAGTTTATATTCCGGACCTATTTACATATTTTTTTACTGCTGTTCGACAGTATTGCTGTGAAATATGGTTCAAAGTAATTGTCTATTTTTGACCCGAAATAAGGGAAGAGTTAATTTTAAAACAAAGCATTAGAACGAGTCTGAAAGAACGAGGGTGAAAATATGGATTAATGTAAAAAAAAGAACGCACGTTTAATTTTGAATTCAATAAGTATATCACAAGTTGTTTGAAGACCCATTTGGTGTTGCGGTTGAGACGTCGACCACAACAACAAGGGTTCCGGTTCTATCCCCGGGCAGTACAAACATTTGTGCATGAACGTGTCTGTTTGTAATGGTCTGGGTGTTTTCTTTGTATAATATGTTTGTATTTACAAAAAAAATGTATATAAGTACGTTGATCCGTTGTTTAGTACCCATAATACAGGCTTCACGCTTAACTTAGGACTAAATGGCGCTGTGTGAATGTCAGTGGATATTTATTTATTATAAAGTTTTAAATGGTTAGTTTGATACAATGGTTGGTTAATGACATTGGACATAGTTAACCTATATAGGAATACATATATAATACTTATATATAACAATAGGAAGCATCTCAGGTGACACTAGGGTTGCCACCTTTCATTTAAAATACATTCGTTATTATAGGTAAGAAAAAACTATACAGCATAAAAATAAAGTACAATGCATGTTTCTTTAGTTTTATATTTATATATTTTTTGTATTTTGTTTCAGTGTTAGGCGAGAAGTTCGGTAAGTAACTATAAATTATTTTAAAATTAGATATACACGAAATAAAGAAAAGTAATCCTATATGGCACGTAAGTTTTGTGTGTTACACACACAGAAATATATTTAAATTACTTAAAATAATATTTTAGGGATACCCCTATAATACAAGCGTATTTCCCATATTGATGTTTAACATTTTATGTTGAGTAAGGTAACTTTTGAAAATTAACAAGCTGTTAAAGTTCATTGGTGTCCAAATTATAGCCAGTCATAAACACAGTAAACCATTTGGATTCGTTCCAAATTTTAATATCTATGAATATACCAAACCGGGCGCTACAATAAAACGAGTACGTATAATATTTAACGGATGGTTATACTCGTGAAACCTTTTAAACAGATGTGTAGAAAAGGAATGAAAAACTTAGTTTATATTTTTTAATGGAAATTTCAAATAACAGAGCATTATTGTTATGAGAGGAGGCGTGTTTGGATCCTAGGATAACCCCGATATTTCCTGTCCTAGCTTAGTGCGTATTGCTAGATCGCAAAAAAAACGCTGGATGTCTGGGGAAACCGCTTAAAAGTGTCTATCATTTATATTGTATTTGATGTCAAATATTTTGTTTTAATTGAAAGCTACTCTGAGCTTCTATGGTAATATTCAAGGCCTCAGACAAATCTGATCGAAAATTTTACTTGCATCTTACCGTCAAATGAGAGATATCAATATACTGTATCCTTGGAAACAATTAATTTATAATAATATTCTTTAATAATATACATATACTTATTTAAATGTCAATAGTATTCTTAACTGCTACCCAATGCGACGTCTTAGCCAGTCTAACATCAAATGCATTAGTTCAAACATGAAATTCAGATAGCTTGCATGAACAATCATGAATTATGTATGGCGGCGTCGAATCGTTGTATATATTGTTATCGTAGGCTACCACAATTCCCTTTATCCCATGTCCATCATGGTTAGGAAAAAATATTTCCCCAGCTTTGTTGGGTTATACATCATGAATATATTCCACAAAATTCGTAAGGATAGCCTTGGATCCTTCCAATAACAATTTGGTTTTGTTTACACGTGCAAGTAAATGAAAAGTGAATACATTATGATTTTATAGGGGATTGGTGCTGCAATTGGTTCCGTAGATTTAACTGAAATGCGATAGATATGAGTACGCATGAAACGCATCCGTATTTTGTGAGTGTCGGAGTATATTTATATTTATTTATACTTTAGAATTCATTCGCCCATTGGATACTTTATCGGAGGCCCAAAACACCTTTTCCCCCTCCCTGTCATTTTCATAGGCCTCTTCCTTTTTAAAACTAGAACACATTCGGTGCTCCTTTGAAGTACCGAGTTAGTCGGCAGTTTAGTAAGTACAAACTGACGCTTTTGTTAAGAATCATTTGAAAATGTTTCACACAAATCAAAAACAAATTAAATTGTTTAAGATGTTGAAAGGAGTACAATTATTGTCAACATTTGTGCTGTTATATTAACACACTACAAAATAATCATTATTAAAAACACACCCTAAAACAAAAATGAAATTAATATTAGTTTAATTTAGATAAGAATGCGATGGATAATTATTTGAACTGTGTCTTTACTACTTTAATCTTAAAAAATTATTATAATTTTATATCACTATGTTTTAGAATATCAGCGCACGCATATATCTTATTGGGAGATTAACTTATATTATACTTACTATACTAGGATCGATTAAAATAGACTCAATATTAAAATCTATTGTTGCTCTCAAAACCCTTTACATACGAGACCGCTAAAATTTGATGACGTGCACATGAATTCTTTCAAAACTACTAGATTAAGCAATCAACTAACTGCATACTACGTACGTACGTTACGTAACTTCACGTCAAAACGTGATCATTAATAATATTATATATTAACTAATCCTTTTGGAATGGGTTCATTTTAAAATTACATAAAATTGTTATACATTTTGTGCATTAACTATTTAAACGCCAGGATTCTAGACACATTGGAAAATCTTATTTTAGTTGGATATATCCGGAAGCGGCGGTTAAAGGGTTAAATGTCATATAAAAAATTATTCGATAAATTTTCATCTCATACTGAGACAGCCACTAATCTTCCGGATAAACAAAAGTGCCAAACTGTCATCTTTTCAATATACTCAAACATATGGGTACATCTTGTCCCAAGTTCATTTTTGAATAGACAGTGAAAAATTGCCGGCGCCCCATGATTGATGGAGGAGGCCGTTTCGTTTAAAAAACGATTCGGATGTTTAATTTTTCTGTCGTCAGAAGTCGTGCGGACGATCGACGTGCCGCTTCCGACTAACTGTTTTCGACTCTAATGTTTTTGCTCTTAAGCCTTCGTTAGATTTTAAACTTCAGTTTTAATGGTTTTTTTTGCAACATCTAAACTAAAAAAGTCCAATTTTTCTAAAACTGTTTAATGACAAAGTTTGTCAGCTTTGATCGTATTAAATTGGGAGTGACTTCCATCTCGCGAGTTTTCTTTATGTTACACAGTGTACACTACACTCAGGACGCTCTCCTGACCATATTATAGAGTGGCATTGATTGAGAATCAATGCTACACTGCGACCGTCACTCGATGCAACAGATGTGAAGTCTCTTATATCTGGTAATTTTACAAGCTACAGTGTACTCATCCCTCGGTAATGTTGTTGGTTAGATTTGTAAATAACAAATAATCCTACTACAGTAGTTATATCATCAACATAATAATTTAAGAGCGTCGATGGCTCAGTGGTGTGGACTGTCGCCTTCCTACCGGGAGGGCTGAGGTTCAAATCCCGACACGTACCAATGTATTTTCGAATTTTCGAAAAATATATGTACGTTATACGACGCTCTTACGGTGAAGGAAAACATCTTGAGGAAACCTTCATGCACGCCTGCGAAGAGATTCGAAGGTTGTGTGTGAAGTCGTCCAATCCGCACTGGGCCCGCGTGGACGACTAAGGCCTAATCACCCTATACGGGTAGGCTCGTGCCCCTCGGTGGGGACGTTTAATGAGCTGATGATGAATAATTTAAGAACAGTTGTAATTTAACAGTTTTCTCAGTTATTTAGATGGCACAGATGATATTGCAGTAAAAATCCAAATACTCATATACTCGTACAGACGGCCGAAGGATCTTTAGTCTTGCTCTGTAATTAATATAATATTTCCTAAATCACTGTCGGTTTTCATTTCTACAGCGTTAATTGTATCTTTAATTTGGATATTTGACTTTATTTCTAACTTCTGTACCGTATTTTAAGGGAAGCGCTATAAAAACAATGCCTTCCAATACCCAATGTTTTCTTGGCATCAACTGCCATGAATAAGTGTGACCATGAATTTTGATATTTAAGGAAATCTTACGGTTTTGTTTTCTGTGGATCATAAACCATGTTGAATGCTTATTCCACAATTAACTTTTAAATTTTGTTTTCAAGAGATATAAAGAAAAGAGTACAACTAAATCTTTTGACTATTTTAAAGTATGATATTATTAGAACATAACGAAAAGTCAAAAAGATTTATAATTTATTTGCTTGAATATTACCTGAAACACTTTCGCAGGTGGACTATAAAAGATATGTTGTATGTCGAGACAATTATCTCCATGGAGTCTTTCACTTTATAGAAAGGTTTATCCATAGTTATTTGTTTATGATATCTCTTTTCCAAAATATCTATTATCCAAAATTCAAACTTTGAATTTTGGTTACTATCCTAAACCACTTGAAAATCATGGCAATTCTATATGAGCCACTTGGCATCGTCCCATTCCTTGTACACTAGGAAGCAGAAGTGTGGACAAGATATTTTCTAGGACATGTAGAGACGAGATTATAACACATCATTTCAGAATTACTTCGCTTGAAAACCGTAGATCATTATTAGACCTATCATTTTTATTCAAAATTTGTAACCACAAAATTTCTTGTCCACCTTTGCTTCAGAAATTCAGTTTTCGTGTCCCTATACGACGCCCTCGCGCCTATCACACCGTTAAGTCCTCCCCTGCGCCGAACAGTAGCAGGAGCGAATTCTCCAATTCCGAGGTTATGTAAATTGCTTAACAGCCATAGTGATCCATTGACATACATACCGAATCATTTGCCAACTCAAAAAACTTAAGCCAAAGATGGCTTAAGGTTATAGTACTTAAATAAAATTATTCTTTATTGTTATTTTAAATTTTTTAATATTATATTTATATGTTTAGATTATAATTATGTAAATAGTCTTTCTTCTTGCATGATGTGTTACCTTTAATGATTGTACATTAGAATTAAAATTTATAAGTAAGATAGTTAAGTTCAATTTTTGTAACAAACGCTGGTGAACCAAAATAAATAAATAAACACAAATAATTATTCATCTTTATTCTGAAAACCGTTTATCGTTTGAGTTTATGTAAAGACGATAAATTTTTTATTTCATAATTGTAACTGCCTCCGGGGCCTATTAGGTTTGCTTTAGCGTTGGATTTATATTTGGCGGTGATTCGGAAGACGTGGTTTGAATTCCGCGAAGAATCCACATATTATAGCATCATAATACAATGCTGAATGTAAGGCTACTTCAATTACCTCCACTCCTAATGGTTAAAGCTTTCTGCATCGAGTGGCTACTTGTACTATTTTCACGTCTTTTGGCCGGTTATATTAGTTTTAATCTAACTCCCCATTCGAGTAGCTTTGTGTGAGAGAACGAAGGTGACGAAGAAGATAATTTACAGCACATAAATTATACTTTTCCTATGCGTGACTATTCATTCATTCGTGTTTTTTTAGTGTTGGTAAACTTAACCATCGGATGAGCAGTTTGCTCGTTCAACCTATCTAATACTTTTAGGAAACATGATTCATTAACTCAGATGTTTTATATTATCTTAAAATATTACCTTAATTTGAATGCGGATTTAAGAAGAAACAAAAATCTTAGAATTAATAAAAATGCGTATCTTTTACATTGTTTATTAAAAATATTATAACAGCCATATAATAAGGAAGTCAGCCAGACAGAGCCGCCTTAATTGTTAGGCAGGGGCTTCAACGCTGTTAATTACATTTTGCTTTCGGAAACCTTGAACCGGTGTGACTGATTTGTAATTAATCTATTCAGTTAATTTGTAATTGGCAGATGGCACGTGTCCGAGATATAACTCGTGTAGAAATAACCTATTAAATAAAAAATAAATCTCTGGTGAAAGTAATTTACACGTGTAACCAACATATCCTCCTTATTTATATTCATAATTATCATATTAAGTTAGTAGTTTTATTCAAATCATCAAAAAATAGCTATTGGATAATGTAAACACATAGTAATTTATTTACGCAGATCATACTGAAAGCAAAAAAATATACAATCACTTAGAAGCGCAACAAAACTATTTCGCGGTTTTTAAATGCCATTCCCGTTCTTTTTCGTGCGTTTACTAAAGCGTTCGACACAAAGCAACGAGTGACAATAGTGGGGTGCGAATAAGTGTACCTCAGGGATCACTTTCGTCTTTTGTTGTAATATCTTGTGCCGTATGTGTAAATTGTGAGGTTGTGTTTGCTACACCATTGTTGTGTAGCAATACACAACCTTACAATTGGCACTTATGTATTTTGTTTATTTTTTTCACCGTAAGAGCGTCGAGTAAACGTACACATAGTTCGAAAATTCAAAAAGCATTGGTTCGTGGCGAGATTGGAACCTGCACCCTTTAGATCGGAAGGTTCACACCAATGAGCCAGCGACGCTCACCGACAACGACCAATAGTAGTGAAAGATTTAGTAACTAGTAAATCATTTTAACAAACAATGAAATGCCCACAACTATGTTGACTCTTTGGAATAATACCATAACTGCATATATGCAATATGTATTAGGTGATTCAGTAAGTGTTTCTTTGCATATTACAATAATAAAATTTACTATCTAAACTTGATATATATTCATAAAATATTTGTTATATAATAGCGGTAGCATTATATATTGGCTTTTGTGTGTGGTCTTGTATAGCACTTTGAATCCAAATTGGACTCGCAGTATCAGAATACCAATATTTATGAAAACGTTTATTGCATTAGTAACCAAACACGCATGACGTTCATGACAAATGTTCGGCCTGGACTGTCGACGATCGCAAAAATGTCGAGATGCCATCTAACTAAAGTATTTATGTTTACGACATGCCATAATAGCATTTGGGGCTTTTGTTCGAAAATGTCCTTTGCTTTCCGCTCGAACGTACCTTAATTACATGCATGTGTCATGTTCTAAGTATGTATCATGAATGACCAAGAAAAAGACTAGCTCCAGGACGACGTTAGATTTTATTTCAGATAGCGTGATTTTATTCTTTTGGAAATATACACAGTAAAATAGGAGATTAATTAACCTAATTAATGTAATAAAAAATCCGTGCTTTGTAGAGCATATTAAGTCTCAGGTCCCGGATTTCTTTTCGAAAATGGTAAAAAGTTGCAAATTGGATTCCAACACCTGTTTCTGTCATTATATTTTTCATTTTAATCTGAGACATTACACTCTATTATAAATATCACATTATTATTCCCAAGGTGTATATTTTGAAACATTATAATATCTCAACATAAAAAGTTAATAGAAAATGTAATACTGCACTTATATTTTACGTTACTTATAATAATTATATTGTCCATGTAAGTAACAAACCGTGTCGCTGAAAAATAAATTAGAATTCTAAAAAACTAATCATCCGAAAGGTTTCAGCCCAAGATTAATCAGATGATGTGGAAGTGAGCACGGTTCTGGCAAAAAATACTCAAACGACCTCCCTTAAAAAAGGGCAACGTAAAAAATTTCACCTGATGAATTCGCTTGATTTCGGTCCAAAATTCTAAGATCGTTTACAATGGATACATATAGAAACAATAAAAGCGTAAGAAAGTAAAATGAACAAAGTAAGTAGCTGAGTTCGGATTTCATTATTTAAGTGGTGTTATTTTAAATAGAGATCATAACGAGCCTAGTATTTAAGTCCCAAGATTGGTTGTTAATAATTGCATTGAAGAACTCTCAAATCATTATTTTTAAGAAATTTTAACAAACCAAAATTGTCATCAAGAGCAGCAAGCATCGAACAGCCTCTAAGTATTTTTTCATTTGTAAACATTGATAATTTAGAAGTTCTCAAACAAGGTGACTATCTGTTAGTATACTAACCTGCTTTATTGTAACTAAAATAGGAAACATTTACAAAATGACTTACATTGTATGTCCTACCACTGGGATTAAAAGACTTAAAATAACATAAGGTAAAAATCTAATTTGTGATAATCTTAGCAATTTAATTTGATCAGACACCTCACGCGTGTCGGTAAAACTATATACGCTGTATAAGATAGAAAACGGACATCCCAAACATACCGTATAACTCTGATGGAACGTCACTGCAATAAAATCATAGATATTTGATATAGGTGAGCATGTGAAATATTATCCGGGAATGTTTCTGACAATCCTTTGCCCACTATACAATTTGCGTGCAATATTCAGGGCTGTCTTCTCGAAGATGAAATACGACATGGATGATATGAAAGAATTTCACTTTTACTCTTAGTGAAAATATTTGTCGTTACATTCACTGACCAAACAAAAAGTTTAAAATTGTTTTTGCTGTGTGTAGGTTGACAATGTTTTACAAGGTGGTAGACTCGAAACTGAGTCGTCTAGGTAGGCACCACTGCAGTGTCAGATATGGTGCCGTGAAACAGGATTGTTATGCACTTTTGTGTTTCAGAATGAAGGCACCGTAGCTTGAAAAATTACCGGGTTTAAGAGACCCAACATCTGTTGTCTCTGGTGTCGGGTGCAGTGCGGCGTTGACAGAAAATAAGAACAATCAGTTATTAGTCTCATTCAATGCCGCTCTGTCATGGTCAGGCGTATCATTTACCATCAGGTGAGCGTCCTGTACACTTCTAAAATAAAAAATACATTATTATTATACAAACATGAAGGGACCAAATGGGGTGATAACTTGTGTCATAAAGATGTGAAACCATTAGGTACACCTATGCAGTAATTTCACTGAACGTGTCATTTTCAGTCCTGAAAAAAAAACAAAAAACTAACTCATACGTTGTGAGCAAAGAGTAAAAAATAAATAGCAGAAAAATATAGCCACAACAAACGAGTCCCTGCAACTTTAACCTATTGCAGTTCATTTCTAAATTATCATCATCATCAGCCTATGACAGCTCACTGCAGGGCACTGGCCTTCCCGTACAGCATACCTATGGAGAGATTCAGCCGTAACTCATAACGCGGGTCCAATGCGGATTGGTGAGTGTTAACGACTACCAACTTAAGATTTTAACCAGGACCGTCAGTTTAACGTGCCTTCCGAAGCACGGAATCGTTCATTTCGGACCATGAGGCGATTTAGCCTGTGATTTCCTAGGAAACAAGAATAAACTAGGAAAGTTCGCTGGGCGAGGCTGAATGAGAAAAGCGGAGGAGCGGGATATCTAGCGCAAAATGGAGGAGAGCTATGTCCAGCACCGGACTGTGATAGGTTGAATAGAATCAAACAAAGTTACTTTTACAATAAGTGGATTCTCGCGGGATTTGAACTCAGGCTCCTCAGGTGACGCAGTTAAATCCAACAGTGTGACCATGTCTACCATTGAGTCTTTCAGACATAATTAACATATTATAATTTTACGATTAACATTAGAAACTGAAAGTTTGTAAAGCCATAGTTTAGTCTATGTTTTGTTCCCAATTGCGTCATTTTGTGTTACGCACGAATTTCACTCCAATTTAGAGATAATCTAATAAGCCTGTAGCAATATCAATCTAAGTGTAATCAAAGACGGCGTGTGTCGTGTAATGTTGTTGTTCACGCGGTTTGAAAATTCAATAAACCAGAGGGAAATTTCACTGGGATTAGAATTTCATTTACATGTATTGGTTTCTATGATATAACATCTTTGAATACGTATCAGCGTAACAAGCTGCTGGTGTTCTTATTTTTCAAAATAACAGTTTAGGTTTCATATTTGAAACTATTATTTAATATAAATAATATAAAGAACAGAGGCAAATTGCTGAGACTCATAAATATCACAATTATGCATAGTCCATAGTCACTCACATTCAAATCATTTCATGGTTAATTTTATCATTAGACATTTTGTTTTGAAAATCGGCAAAAAGTGTGTTTTCTACTAATTTCAATAGTCGTTTTTCATGCAAGCATGCATCTTTTCCTCAATCGTCATAAACTACTGATCAGATAAGAATCTCTGATGACTGATATTTCATTAAAAAGAAAATTCTAATCCTACATTAAATGGGATAGAAATCGCCTTTGTTTCTTCATCAAAAATTGCATCCAAACTGTAATCTGTCAAAACAGTTTCTGAAACACATTATGCCAATCTATGAAATTGAATTTCATTTCTCAAAAGTCACCGAGAGAATATGTTTATTGTATAATTTTGAATATCGGATCTGAACAAGAATAAAATTCAGCAAATATTTCATTGTGACTGTCTGAACGCTCATGTTTTATTTATGACACTGTATTGAAGAACGGATTCGCTGTAGGTAAGTTTATTCTCTTTGAAAAATATTGTTGTGTTAAGTTGGTTACCGAATTTTGTTGTTAGCTTGTTACACGGTATGACGTTATAGGTATTTTCAAATAGCAATAACCTAGATTCATACACTGATGGGAACCTCCCTTCTCAAATGCCGATGCAGCGAAACATGCAACATTCGACCAGACGGAGTAAAAATTTTTGATTTCACAATCAAACAATTGTCACACGGTATTATTAATAATTGTAATTTCTGAGTAATAAAATAATTTTATTTAAGTATTGTATTTTTGTTGTCACCTCCGGCTGCTGCATTCGTTATTAGCTATTCTTTATATACTTCAAACAAACAACTGAAGACGGAAAGATGACATCCCGTATCTTAAGGAGAACTAAAATTAACAACATAGCCCTCAAGATTAGCAACAGACTTCAATATGTGAATGTGACCTAACAACTGGCTTAGCTGTTGGTGGGGCATAGAACGATGGCCGATGGGGCGCGGGAAGGTCATCGAGTGACGACCATGGATGTAACTAGAAAAAAAGGCGAACTTCCAACTAGATGATCAGAAGAGTAAAATAGCATGTACCAGATTGATATCGAGTACTAGCGTGAAAATGTTTGGGGAAAGAAGTTTTAGATTACAGTCTATCGTTGTAACGATGCTGATAAACTGAGATCAAAATAGGGTATTTCTTTTTTCTTGATTATGTAAGGTACTAATTTTAAAAATTAATTGGCGTCTGTGAATGTTTGAAGATATTTATTTTTATGTATCTTATCAACCGATATAAATATATTTCATAGGTTAACTTAATAATCAAAAATATATTTTAATGATAGAATAAAGGGGCATCGCCATGTGAATAGAGCATACCCGGGCCAACCGGTTGAGCGGCGCCAAGTGGGCCGCCCCAGGTACCGCTGGAAGGACTTCGTCGAGTCTGATCTGCGTGAACTCCAGGTCAATGATTGGAGGGAAGTGGCGCAGGATCGACAAAAATGACGATCTCTTTTTTCGGAGGCTAAGACTCACTCAATGAGCCAGCGAAGTAGTAGTAGTAGTATATTTTAATATTTAATTTAATAAAGCATTTTTGAGTTCGTGTTTTGAGTTCGGTATCCTTTAAGATATTTCCAATTCATAATTATATAATAGGTCCAAGAATTTACTATAAGGGCGTACCAAGTTATATGAATATAATTATTACAAAAATGTTCCTTACATTTCTGCTTATTAAGAATTCAATTCATATTAAAACCCGATTTCCGAATGCTTAACGCAATAAATCAACAGCTTTTACATATGATTCATGCTCACTATACAATAAATCTGACCCAAGCAGACCCTTTGGGTGTTACGTAGATAAATGGCCACTTATCCGCCATCACATAAAGTTCAAAATTGAATGAAAAAAAAGGTTGTGACGCTATCTACGTTGCTTTTACACGTACAAAATTCATAATGAGACGTGGAAGAAAATTTTAATATGGAAAAAGGGTCCTTATTTTAATTTGTGGGCGCTTTGTGATTACTGTAGGATAATTTAAGCCATTTCGAAATATCAAAGGCATTAACATAGGAGAGGATTACACAGTAATGAATGTAGGAGCGGCATAATCTTTAATTAGCTTTTGCGTGAGGAATATTTTGAGTTGTCATGTCTGCTAATTGTAATTTTATGGGATTTATCTAGCAATAAATAAATAAATCTTGACACACATTTACTCAGCGCCATCTTGTCGTAATTTAAACATGAAGTTGGACTATTAAGTGATTTACAAATCCAGTGGTAAATACAATAACCGTATCCTCAACATAGTTATTTGCATTGCAATGTAATTTCCACTATGATTCTTCTCAAATATACAAAATGGCGGAAAAATTATAAATTCCAAAATGCCGTCTCATAAAGGTCTCATAAACACCGAAGCTAAAATATTCAGACACATTGTTGTGCCCTCAAATAGCGAAGCATTGACCTGAGGGACCTTTGATATTTCCTTTATTATTTGACCAAAGGTCATCTCTCGAGAGTACTTATGTTTAGGCCCGTTTGTTTCGGTTTAGTTGATGATCTTGTTAGAAAAACATTGAACAAAATATAGTAATTTTTAGAAATAAATGCCCTGAAATACATGCTAGATTTGAGATACGGAACCACTGTTCAGTTCATCCTCGCTCCCTCTTCAATCAATTGCGGTCCAATGCTGGACATAAATCTCCACCATTCTGCGCCTGATATACCTGTCCTTTGCTTTTGGATGGTGGTGAGAACTGAAAACCCACCAGCGATCTTGATGAAGTAAAAAGTAAAGTATATCCAGTGTTAACATGCTGGGGACACCTTCATCAAATTTTTTAGTTGATATTTAAATTTTAGGTATTGTATTTCGTTTACTCAAAAGTCTAAATAAATTTTGAAAAAAAAAAATCTTTATTTCCAATGACTCTGTCTTAATCTTCATATCGAAAAAGCTAATGTTCTAGCCGCCAGATAAACGTACATATAATCTAAATTTTCAAAATTTAATGTATTTTTATCCGACGCTATCACAGTGAAGGAAAACATCGCGAGGAAACCTCCGAAGGCCTACGAAGAAATTCAAATGTTGTACGTGAAAGCGGCCAATCTGCCCTGAGCCTGCGTAGACGACTAAGAATTATTAGCCCTCGGTGGCGACAAATAATGAGCTGAAATGATGACGAACTATCTCCAGTGCCTGAAGTTGGCATCTAAGGCTGGCAGATTTCTATCATGGATAAACCTACAGTTAACGAGTATAAGGTGTTTGAAGCTAATTATTGAGGCGGGTGAATTTTCTTTCCAAATGACTGCTTTTGTAATCTGCAGGTGGCCTTTTACAGCTTTGCCGGGCATAAAATTATATCATGGTAGGCATAATAGCTAGTATATCTCAAATCGCCATTAGCCAACATGTATTCCATAGAATAATTTTGAAACCCAACTTTATTTTCTATAAGCTATACATATTTTATCCAGTTGAGAAAATTTTTCATGAATATAAAGTAAACCTATTAAAGGTAGACTAGAAAATATTTCTCGGCAGAACTACTGGCATCTACCGAACGAGCTTTCTAAAAATGATGTCCGGCAAATCCGCTTTCCCGATAAGCTTTGCTGGTAATTTAAAACAAGAAAACTTCTTGGCGTCCGTTCTAATGTACCGTAGAGGCTTAATTTTTCTGCCATTTCCTCGAAATCTTTATCTATTTTTAATAAGATTACGGGACTTTCTTTTAGTTTGACACTGCGCTTGATATAAGTTTTTTATGTATTTATGCATATTATGCCACACGACACGACACAATAAATTTTCCTTACTGTCAATAATATTCTGGATAATTAACTTATAAAATATTAACGCTTTGGGTTAGTAATGTATGATTAAAATGAAAAAACTTAAAATATGCCGCGTTAGATTAAAATACAATTGTTACCACCCCAAGAGAGTTTTTTTGTAACATAGTGAGGCAAACGAGATAATGGGGGAGACCTATGTCCAGCAGTGGACTGCGATAGGTTGAAGAGAGAGAGAGGCAAACGAGAATACGGCTTATTTGATGGAAATGTTACCGCCGCAAATGGACAATTACAACAGCTGAGGTCACAAAGATGCTTGCCGGCTCTTTATATAGGAATACGCTCCTTTTTAAAGACGTGAGGTCATATCATTCCGGAAATGTTTCCGATGGTAACTGATTACACTATCCAGGCACTATCCAGATGGTGTGTGTGAAATCTGGAATTCTGCCTTGAAGTACGTAAGTGGAATTCAGCCGCAGGAACAAGCCCTAATAACTTTTCAGAACACTCCCCATGAT